>SNQJ01S0201519.1:0-16856 GCA_010110895.2 Picea sitchensis | reverse complement strand
TTTCTCTTTTTTGTATTTTCTCTTAGGTGGGACCAATATAAGATGTGAGCTGGTATAAACCAACTAGATAACAAAACATGAATAAGTTTAACTACTGGAGAAGAGGCTGAGCTTGGGATAACCCGCTACTCAAGCATGCAAACGACAATTTTATATCACAGGCCTAGTACTAATACGTTGACCATATGAGCATGCAATTACTGTCTGAGACACTTAATTATTAGAAATAAAACACATATGCGATAAATAATGGCAAATAAAATAATTCACCTACTCTAATCATCCATCACATAACAACACAACGATTCATCTTCATCATTAAAGAAAAGAACTGTAAAACATTGCATTAGATAACTTAACAATAGATTCAATTGCTCTTACTTGTTACAACATCCATTCATGAGACAAGATAGGAAATAGTTATTTTCCACGCCCAATCATACATGCATTTGATGAAAATAACACTTGTCTTTGGTCCAGAAGGACTTCTCAATTACGGGTAGCTCCAAAATAATTCTTAACAAACCAGAAAAAGAGAGTTTCTTGCAAAAACCATCGGCCCTTAACTAATTGGTCGATGCACTTATTTATAACATAAAATTCAACTAAAAATAACGGCTAAGTGTAGATAAGTAAGACAAAATTCGCCACGTGGTGTTCTCTCCTAACAATTTTCTAACAGTCATCTCAAGGTATCACTTTGAACGGGTGATTCTTCTCGTATTCTGACCAATTGATGAACAACTCCTCACAAGTGTGGGCGTATGGAAATCTGTGTTGTTCCATCGAGGCTGCCTAAATTTCTCTGATCTCCACTACATGGGCCCGATACTTGACTAGATTGGCACTTAACTGTTGTAGCATAGCCCGAGTTTTGATCAGGTGTTCCATAAATTGTTGCACCTGCCTTAGCGTTGTGTCAGTCACCTTTGCCAGTCTTTCGACCCATGATGAATATTGCTTGGCATGAAACTTGATTTGCTGCACCAATTGACAGGGGTCGCAAGGCGTGCCGAACTCTAGGATTTCGATATCTTCCACTACTTTTGTTAATTTTGACTTAGCTCCTTTCGCGCTTGACTTATTTTCTTGAATCTTCCGACGAGGTTCTCAAGCCGTTCTTTCTCAGCACTTGGGGGCATCTTTCTTGAAATTGAAATTAAAATCATTTAGAGACTGCGTATAGAACCACCTAGTAAAAACATATGTATAAAGTGTAAATGTGAAGAATACAGACTGGTACGTACCTATAAATCTTTCTAACCTGGTTATTTGATACTTACGTGATCCCTGCAATCTTTCGAACTACTCACCCTCCCCTCTTCTGTTAGCACCGTCATTTTTCTCTAGTGAGAGTGGGTTACATCTGCATGCCACAACATGGAAAGGTCAGGTACGGAAGAAAATGAAAGTTGAATTTATACGAGTGGCCGATTGGCCCTTAGAGTTGGGAAAGGATGTCAGGGCCAAACATGTGTCGAAAGTACGAGTATGTTCCAAAAGGGTTGGATTCTGCCATAAGGGAAGTCGTTAAGGTTTTAGATCAAGGCCAGTTGCCTAAACAAAAGTCATGTTGGTAAGTGCATCGACCATTATTAGGTCATCATGAAGGCTTAAAAGATAATAAATCATGGTGCTCCCATCATAATAGGCTCTGCAGATCTTAACGGTCGTACCTCACACGCCCCGAAACGTACCCGTCACACGGATGTGCCATGTAAAATATTTAGTTTGCTTCAAAACATCTAGTTTCCATCAATTCAGTGTTCTGCGACACGTTTCCACTCACTGCACGCTTTTTTATAAGTTCCGGATTGTTCTGCATGCATTCCACTCACCAGCCAAGCTTATGCATTGTTGGCAGTTTGTCTCGTGATCCCAGACTAATCAAGTTTTTTTTTCTACTTCAGGCCTCCCCCAAATTCCCTGCGTATGAAAAATACATGTTGTACCATGGGAACCTCTCACAACATAATAAAGGGCACGCGAAGTGCTAGGCTAGAGCCCCAACGAGACTGGGATTCGTTCTTATTTGCAGCGGGCGACCTCAAGGTTTCAAAGGGGAATTTCCATCTGTGTGAGGAAACAATGATATTGCAGTTTGCGAAGGCTGACGTAGAAGAATTCACACCGACGAGGATATCATTGGAAGACATGTCTCCCTCACAGTGGATGCCTCGGAAAAGGGGCAGGCCAAGGAAGAAAAAGGAAGTTGGGGAGACCCAGGTCTTAAGTGAGCCACACCGAAGATCGATCGTCGAAAAACTACTTATGTGCGCTATTTGGCTGGATCCCGTCGAAGGAATTTGTTGGGAAAGTGGGAGTAGGATGAGGAGAACGGATGCCATGGGCGATAACATTCGATGACCGACTCAGCAGCTGGAACATGCACAAATCTCGCTCGCTGAACTCTATCAAGAAAACAAATAATTAAGATGACAGTTGGCGGAAAAAACCCTTGAGGTGTCATCATCGGAAGGTCGTGATGGGAACATGAAGTGGCTCAAAAGGCAGTTCCGGTGAGCGCAGGATAGAATTGTGCAGTTGCACGAAGCACAAAGGGTGTCGGAAGAAAATAAAACTCGTTTCTTAGATTCTAGGGATAACAACTAGAGAGTGGGGTAACCAAGCAACTCCTTTACCTATAAATCTCAAGTTTTCAAGGTAACCTAGATTGGTTGGCCCCATAGTGTCGAGAACGTCTGTTGTATGTACTTTGAGCTCGTTCAACATATAATGTAAAAGTCATGAGACACTGATGGAAGGCTTCTAGTTATAACAATTGAATGTATTATCTTCTTGTTTGTATATGAATTCCTTATGTGTTTTTTCCATATCTTTTCTTGTCTTATTTGGAATGTACTTTAAAACTTGGGATTTGCTGCACAATGCCCTCTAGTTTGTGTTATTCGAACAAACCATATTTCCTCTAAGTTAGCCCAAAATTCATGCTCAGTGGTACTGTCATGGCACAACTAGTTTGGGACATATGACATCGTATACCGGTGACTTAGCTCGCGGGTAATAGTCAGGCTCAGGACTTTGTTCAAAATGTGCGATCTAAGCTAAACCTAGGACTGCTGATGCCAAAAAAGGTATCAAATATCGACGATTGGGGATCAACTTATCACGTTCCCTATGAACTAGCTTTCTAAAAATCATCAATGCCAAAAGGTATCGGGGATCGACTATCGACGAAGCCTTTATTTCTACGTTAATGCTTACTCTTTTAGCCTTTTACTAATGTTGAAGGGATTGGTCATCGACGATATCCTTGTGTGATGCATGTCACGAACGAAAAATTCATTTTACCAACGCCGATAAGGATCAACGCTCCGTGACTGTGTTTTTCTCAAGTGATTTTCTTTCATCTTTAATTCTTCCCAATGCTGGATCTTTGATTGCGTCAGGGAAAAGTGTTGGTTGTCGATTCTTTAATTAAATGTTAGTTTTTTTAAGCTATGGGTTTTCGCATGTTCAAGCAAACTTTGAGATACTTAAGTGAGAAACAAAATGATAAGAAAAGGCAACATTTTCCATAATGAAGATGAATCAGACAGTGCAAAATATCAAGTGGTACCCAAAAAAGTAAAATTTGACATAGGCTTTTTTAGGGTGTGTTGAGTGTTCAACGGAGTCATAACATCCTACAGATCAAAGGAAATTAAACTATATACCAGATAAAGGTTTTATATAATTTTAGGTATAAGCATAGAGAATATGACAAAAGGAAGAACATCCATTGTACATATATCCTTTCAACAAACAGATTAAAGATTGCTTAAACAATAAAAAATGATTTGATGGTCAAGCTACAATAGATCCTTTGTTGTTCATGAATCTATCAATCAACGGGATATATGATCCTCAAAACCTGCAATATATTCAAGCAAGAGGATGGCAAGGGAAATGGAAAAAAAAATACTACAATCTGATAAACAACTCTCATAAATATTTAATGGCAGAAATGTTGATTACAAATAGGCCCTCGGGTTTACAAATAAGCAACTACACTACTCCTCCATCTCTCTCCTCTCTTGGATCATGAATACAACCCTTTCCTCAACAAAACCACTTCTATATATAGTGTATGAATCCTTCCTACTCTAAATAGGTCAAATCCCAAGTGGTTGCATTGGATTCCCTTTCTCTAGGAGTTGTTACAACAAGGTGAAACATAAAATCCACCTAGCTCCTACTTTTTTGGATCTTGTTTATTGTGATAAATGCATTTTGAAAGAGGTCATACTACTTGATCTGGTGATATAAAACATGTCCGTCATGTCCAAATACCTCCTAGAAAACCATTCAAACCTCCTTAGAAAGGTGGCAACCCTCCTACAACTGGGATTTATCAAACTGTTAGAGTTTGCAGCGCAATTTCCGGATTCTCTCCAAACTTTCTTGTAGATGATGATTTAAACATTTCTCCCAAATGACGAATGGGGTCGGGTTGATTTTTGGTTATCAGGTGCATAATATTATGATTCATCTCCACAAACAATTTTACAAGAACCCAGATCGTAATTTAAAAGTTATGATGAAAAAATGACTTTGTTGTGTACTAATTTGCTAGAAGCTGTCCCATATTACCAGTTCGCAACGCCTTTGACAACACACACTGCGAAGTTTCCTGTAGGTGCATTTTTACATTCAAAATTTATTTTGACTTTAAAAACTTGCAAAACAAGATGGGAAATCCTTTAAGACCAAGGGTGTGACAAATGTTGACCCCTATTTCTTTTATGATGAAGAACACTATCATTAAACCAAGACTCTTACATGGACTAAGGTCATAATTTTTTACTCCTGAACATTTCATGCGCTAACATTGGCTCCACAAGGGATGGCATGCTCCCTGTGATTTTCCAAGAACATTGCAGTTCCAGTGCCTTATCCATTGGGATATGGAGTCTTATTGTTGATCTACTGCTAAACAAGAAACTAAAAGAAACAAAAATGATTGTATGATTAGCTTATTCCCCTACTTCTAACCTGATCTCTGAGATGCTTGATCAGGTGAAATAAAAAATACAGTGCAACCATGGAAGGGCCTTGTCTACTGATTAAATTCCTTGCATAACCCTGCTTAATGGAAGTTCAAACTAAAAATTAAATCCAATCTGAAAACTCATCCACTTAAAGAACCAATTCCACTGACTGATTCTAGGCAACTCATAAATGTCTCTTTCTCTGATGTTTCCAATAGAAATGCAAAAGGATCTTGAAGAATATGTGTCAATACCACTTGTTGATCGATAAAAAGGAAAGGACAGGTTGTGTCTATAGTTTCTTCTTGTTCACAAGTATAAAGTAACATACAAGCTTATTTATTCACTGTATCCTTTTCTTCAAATGTTGATTTTTCTTGTTCTAAGTTTTCAAATGAAAGATCATTCTCAGAATAAATGGAAATAGTATGATTATTTTTTTATCATTCATTTCAACCTCAATAAAATTCTTTATATAGAGAACCATAGGATCACTAAGAACATGGAAAAATTGTTGTTGACTTATAATTTTATCATTATGTTCCAAAAACTTGTGTGATTTTGCACCTCAACTCTTTCCGCTCTATAAGCAACTTCAAACATTTCTTTCAAAAGATTAAATGAATAAAAACATAAGGGAAATGACTTACCTCAATCTAACTCACAAGTTTCCCTATGATAGAGGTCATAACTGTCATAAATGGGCTAAATGCTTTCATAAGACCGTTGAAAATAATCATTTTCTAGATGAAAGGATATTTCTGATGTTTTTTGGAAATCATCCTCATCATAGTTATCGTACTCATCATATACAAGTAAACAAAAGGATTCTTGAAGATCATAAATAAAAAATTAGAGACAACATTTTGCTCCTCAACAGGCTGCTCTGCCAACTCCTTCTCATGACATCCTTCTTATTCATCGTCACTCTCAGCTATGTCTACATTGCAATCCTCATCCTTAACTTGATTTGAAAATTTTCTACAGGATTTGAGATTGTCCTCAACCTCTTGAGCATCAATGAACATTTGCTACAAGGTGACAAACCTCCTTTCTAGGTGAAGAACATAAATATTTGGATCAAGAGCTGTTACATAACATAGTCTAGAAACATCTTGAGGAGGTTGGATATCTAAAGGCATGCTGCAATAAAAACTATAAAATCTCTTATTGAAAATAGCAAGAGCTTCATCCTCCCCTCTTTTCAAATCATAAATCTCAGGAAAGTACTGGTCAAGAGATTTGCTCTCTCTCCAGTGCCTTGAAAATGCAACAAACAACTCATCCCATGAACTAATGGAACCGACCTCTAGATTTTTAAACCACAAAGCAACATCTCTAACCAAATATTTGGAAAATAACCTCATAACAACATCCTCATGCATGATTTCGAAATTGTCAATGACATTATGAAAATCTCCCAAATGATTCTCAACTATAATATGATCTTCTCCAACAAAAAGAGGCATATATTCTAAAAACTTGGGAGGGTAAGGATGAAGAGTAGATGACAATTTTAAGGTTTTAAACATTTTTTCTCTTTTTATGGACTGAACATCAGTAGGCTGAAAGTGAGGTTCAATGGATTTCTTGCAAATTCTAGTAGTGGTGGTAGAATATGGTACTATGATCAAAGAAGGTGGTGAATCAATTGTATCATTCACATGGTTACAGGGTTGATCATGTTCATGAAGGATTTGAAAAAAAAAAATGTTCTCATATGTTTCAGATGAAGGACTAGGGTCGACATCAACTGTGTAAGAAGAATGCAAACCTTCTTCTTTAAAAGAGGGGTATATATTAGTAGGTTTATGGTCATCAAAGTAAATAAATCAAATGATGATTCTCTTGATATATGAAGGAAAGGATAGGAAAGAACTGATAAAAAAAATATGAGCTCTTGAAGAAAACTTATATCTTGATACTTGGACTTCCTGTATCTTCCTTCCATTTTTTGTTCGAGCTCATTCATTAGTGGAGTCCTATAACTTGATTTGAATCACCAACACGTTTCTTCAAATGTGTGGAGTTTCCATGGTGAAAAATTGCAGTCTGTTATGTCACCAATCCTTGCTCACCATCAAGAACTGGTAGTAATCTGTTCCATACAGCCCAGGGACGATCTTCAACTTCGTCCCCGACAACGACACCAAAAATATTAGCACAAGGAGTTGTTCTTAGACTTCTTTAATAAAAATCCTAGTACCCATCATAATATAAATGATTAATTTTTTTTTTTACTTGAGTGGATCGACAAGACTGAGTAAGAAAAGGAGAGGGCAACAAAATGTCTGCAGAGGAATTCCATTGGGCATGGATTCCTAACATCCTACAGATCAAAGACAATCAAAATATATACCAGATAAAGGTATTATATAATTTTGGGTAGAATCATAGAGAATATGACTAAAGGAAGAACATCCATCGTACATATATCCTTTCTACAAACAGATTAAAGATTGCTTAAACAATAAAAAATGATGTAATGGTCAAGCTACAACGAATCCTCTGTTGTTCATGAATCCATCAATCAATGTAAACTATGATCCTCAAAAATTTCAATATATTCAAGCAAGAGGATGACAAGGGAAATGGAAAATAAATAATACAATTTGATAAACAACTCTCATAAATCTTTAATGGCAGAAATGTTGATTACAAACAAGCCCTTAGGCTTATAAATAAGAAACTAAACTGCTCCTCGAGCTCTATCCTCTCTTGGATCATGAATACAACCCTTTCCTCAACAAAAACACTTCTATATATAGTATATCAATCCTTCCTACTCTAAATAGCTCGAATCCCAAGTGGTTGCATTGGATTCCCTTTCTCTAGGAGCTGCTACAACAAGGTGAAACATAAAATCCACCTAGCTCCTACTTTTTTGGATCTTGTCTATTGTGATAAATGCATTTTGAAAAAGGTCATACTACTTGATTTGGTGATAGAACACATGTCCCTCATGTCCAACTACCTCCTAGGAAACCATTCAAACCTCCTCAGATGGGTGGAAACCCTCCTATAGGTCGGATTTATCAAACTGTTAGAGTTTGCAGCACAATTTCAGGATTCACTGCAAACTTTCCTGTAGATGATTATTTCAAATTTTATCCCAAATGATGAATGGGGTCGGGTTGATTTTTGATTAGCAGGTCCATAATATTATGATTCGTCTCCACAAAAAATTTCAGAAGAACCCAGATCATAATTTAAAAGTTATGATGAAAAAATGACTCTGTTGTGTACTAATTTGCTACAAACTGTTCCAAGTTACCAGTTCGTGGTGCCTTTGACAACACGTGCTGTGAACTTTCATGTAGGTGCGTTTTTACATTCAAAATTTATTTTGACTTTAAAAACTTGCAAAAAAAGTTGGGAAATCCTTTAAGATCAAGGGCCCATGTGACCAATGTTGACCCCTTTTTATTTCATGATGATGAACACTATCATGAAACCAAGACTCTTACATGGAAT
Source organism: Picea sitchensis (assembly GCA_010110895.2). Taxonomy (NCBI): domain Eukaryota; kingdom Viridiplantae; phylum Streptophyta; class Pinopsida; order Pinales; family Pinaceae; genus Picea; species Picea sitchensis. Next base: position 8,391 of record SNQJ01S0201519.1, on the reverse strand, counting down.
AAGGTCATAATTGTTTACTCCTGAAAATTTCATGTGCTAACATTGGCTCCACAAGGGATGGCATGCTTGTTGTGAGTTTCCAAAAACATTGCAGTTACAGTGCCTTATCCATTAGGATATGGAGTCTTATTGTTGATCTACTACAAAACAAGAAACTAAAAGAAACAAAAATGATCATATGATGAGCTTATTCCCCTACTTCTAACCCGACCTCTAAGATGCTTGATCAAGTGAAATAAAAAACCCAGTGCAGCCATGTAAGGACCTTGCCTACTGATTTCAAAATTGTCAATGACATTATGAAAAGCTCCCAAATGCTTCTCAACTATAATATGATCTTCTCTAACAAAAAGAGGCATATATTCTAAAAACTTGGGAGGGTAAGGATTAAGAGTAGATGGTTTTTTTAAGGGTTTAAACATTTTTTCTCTTTTTCTGGACTGAACATCAGTTGGCTGAAAGTGAGGTTCAATGGATTTATTGCAAATTCCAGTAGTGGTGGTAGAATATGGTACGATGATCAGAGAAGGTGGTGAATCAATTGTATCATTCACATGGTTACAGGGTTGATCATGTTCATAAAGGATTTGAATACAAAAAATGTTCTCATATGTTTCAGATGAAGGACTAGGGTCAACATCAACTGCGTAAGAAGAATGAAAACCTTCATCTTTCAAAGAAGGGTATACAATAGTAGGCTCATGGTCATCAAAGTAAACAAAGCAAATGATGATTCTCTTTATATATGAAGGAAAGGACATGAAAGAATTGATAAAAAATAATACAATCTCTTGAAGAAAACTTATATCTTGATACTTGGACTTCCTATGTCTTCCTTCCATTTTTTGTTTGAGCTCATTCCTTAGTGGAGTCCTATAACTTGATCTGAATCACCAACAAGTTTCTTCAAATGTGTGTAGTTTCCATGGTGAAAAATTGCAGTATGTTATGTCACCAATCCTTGCTCACCATCAAGAAATGGTAGTAATCTATGTCATACAACCCATGGAAGATCTTCAACTTCATCCCCGACAATGATGCCAAAAATATTCGCACCGGGAGTTGTTATTAGACTTATTTAATAACAATCCGAGTACCCATCAAAATATAAATTATTAAAAACATTTTGTACTTGAGTGGATCGACAAGACCGAGTGAGAAAGGGAGAGGGAAACAAAATGTCTGCAGAGGCATTCCATTGGGCATGGAGTCATAATGTCCTACATATCAAAGGCAATTAAACTATATACCAGATAAAGGTTTTATATAATTTTAGGTAGAAGCATAGAGAATATGAAAAAAAGAAGAACATCCATCGTACATATATCCTTTCTGCAAACAAATTAAAGATTGCTTAAACAATAAAAAATGATTTAATGGGCAAGCTACAACAGATCCTCTGTTGTTCATGAATCCATAAATCAATGGCAACTATGATCCTCAAAACCTGCAATATATTCAAGCAAGAGGATGACAAGAGAAATGAAAAAAAAATAATACAATCTGATAAACAAATCTGATAAATCTTTAATGGCATAAATGTTGATTACAAACAGGCCCTAAGGCTTACAAATAAGCAACTAAATTGTTCCTCGATCTCTCTCCTCTCTTGGATCATGAATACAACCCTTTCCTAAAAAAAACCACTACTATATATAATGTATCAATCCTTCCTACTCTAAATAGCTCGAATCCCAAATTGTTGCATTGGATTCCCTTTCTCTAGGAGTTGTTACAACAAGGTGAAACATAAAATCCACCTAGCTCCTACTTTTTGGATCTTGTCTATTGTGATAAATGTGTTTTGAAATAGGTCATACTACTTGATCTGGTGATAGAGCACATGTCCCTCATGTCCAAATACGTCCTAGGAAACCATCCAAACCCCGTCAAATAGGTGGAAACCCTCCTACAACTCAGATTTATCAAACTATTAGAGTTTGCAACACAATTTCAGGATTCGTTGCAAACTTTCCTGTAGATGATGATTTCAACGTTTCTCCCAAATGAAAAATGGGGTCGGGTTGATTTTTGATTAGCAGGACTATAATATTATGATTCATATCCACAAAATAATTCAGAAGAACCCAGATCAGAATTTAAAAGTTATGATGAAAAAATAACTTTGTTGTGTAGGAATTTTCTACAAATTGTCCCAAATTACTAGTTCACAGTGCCTTTGACAGCACGCGCTGCAAAATTTCCTGTAGGTGCATTTTTACATTCAAAAATTATTTTGACTTTAAAAACTTGCACAACAAGCTGGTAAATCCTTCCAGAACCTACTACAATCTTTTGAAATAGAAGTAACCTTTTACAGAAGTCATATAAATATGGTAACCTCAGTGTAAGACAAAAATCATTACTCAGGTTATAAGTATGTGCAATAAGGTGAACCATGGAAAAATGATGTTGATGTAAACATAATATCTTGTATTCATATTTTCCTAGTGTTTCTTCAGGATGTCCTCTTTGCATTTTCTCACAAAAATTCAAACAAACCACTCTCTGGAATACTTCCTTGAAAAATGGTTCTGAATTGATAAGTTACATGTCATGTGGCTCAACCCTGACGATCTCTCTCCCTTTTTGAAACTTCTTACCTTGATAAATGTCGATGATAGCTTGTTTTGAAAACCCTTTACCCTCTTATAAAAACTTGTTATTAGATACATGATAAAAACAGGAAAATAGGGTTTTTGATAGAAATGGCACAACTTAGGGTTTACTTGAATAAAATATTCATGCATAGCAACATTGTGAGGATGAACAGGCTGAAAGTAGGAGGTGAGAAAATAAAAACATAAATCCAACTTGGATGAGACTACATACAAGAGTAAATTGAAGCAACTATGTGTAAAACAGAGGGTTTGCAGTGCATTTGTTAAGTTGCAACGCGAGTTGAACTAGGTTTTTATGATAGGGTTCCAAGACTTCCCACGTTTGAGGAGAAAAATGAGTTTGACAGGTTAAAACCACGGACCTAGATGAATCTCAATTGAGGAGGGTTTGATTTATCAGAAAACAGAGGGTTTGCAAGACCAATTTTGCAATGCATAGTCTGCAATGCACAGTTTACAGTTCACAGTCTTCACCCACAGTTTGCAACGCACAATAATATAGTGGATAAGGTTACTATTGCAGGAGGAAATTGTAAATTGATCCTTTGGTATAAAAAATTTGAAAATGTCCAAGGTTTAGGATACAATGTTGTGGGATTTAATTGGTGAAAAGAGTTTGTAGCGCGAGTAATATGTAATTGTTTGTAGTGCAAAAAAATATAAAATAGTATCCAGTTCAATCAATCCTCAAACGACACAAAATCACCAAAGAGGTACCTGGTGTATCTGTAACTTTAGTTGGTGTCTAAAGAACTATACTGGGACTTAGTTGGAAGCATCTAATCTTCTTTCATCTGCTACAACCGGTTCACAATGCCAAATTTCAAAACTATGGCAGCACACTTCATTCAAACTGTTATAATTGTTCCTTGAAACCAAATCGAAGAACATGATGCATTGAATGTGATGAAAACAATGAGATTTCCCTTGACACATTTTCAAGTTACAATGATGAGATATTAGTGCATAAGGTACTTCTTGATACAATGCGAACTTTCAGGTGAATTTGCAACAAGTACATTGGACACATGAATTGACCCTCAAACTGTTGAAAATGACATAATGTAACCTTTTGTACATCCTTTTGAGACAAGACACATGATAATGATAAGTTTAAGACCAAGGGTGTGACCAATGCTAACCCCTATTTCTTTCATGATGATGAACATTATCATGACACCAAAACTCTTACATGGACTAAGATCATAGTTTTTTACTCATGAACATTTCACATGCTAACAAGATCTATGCGGGGATATGCAATCATTGTTTGCATTAGAGTTCATTGAGGAAATTGCATTTTTCATTCAGCTTGAGATGGATGGAAGGTAGGATTTTAGATTCCTCAACCTTTGTATCATAATCTTTCGCGAAACAATTCTTTATATTTTCGGTGTGGCCAATTTCTTCTTTTGATTGAAGCTTGAATTCAAATTTTTCATGTCTGGTTAATTGTGCTTTGGTTTGCTAAGTGAAAATCCTCTTTTATAACTATTGATGGGGTAAATGTTTTCATGGCTTTCCATACCATCTTCCTAGACTGGACATTTCTCTACTTTTTAGCATACTTGTATGCCCAAAATAATTGCAATTTAGGTACCCTTTTTTAGAAAATGGGGAATAATAGTTTTTATTACATAATCGTATAAGCCACCATCATAAGACTCCATTTAAACTTTGAAAATGTGTATATGGGAATATTGTTCTCACTTCGATTTGAAAGACACCATTTTTACTCTCCAAAAGCAAAACCACATATAGAAAGTTTAAAATCATTTATTGAGTACATGCATGTCTACATGTTGGTGCACATTATATAATTCTCTTTGGTTTTGCAAATTCTCACACCCACATACATCTTATTGACCATATTGGGATGATTATATTTTGATGGAAATTGTTTCAATATTGTTAGAGACTAATATTCATTAATTTTGATCAGTTGTGCATATATGTATGTTTCTAAGTTGGCATTTAAATCTTATTCAAGTCATGATGGTGTTGTATGACTTTATGAGATTGAAGATAATATGTAAGACATATGCATGGATCATGGGATGCATGTTGCAACCATGTTTAAAATTTATTGAACATAATTAATTGTAACCAAAAAATGTATTTTTAGTTATATTTCATAAATGGGTGTTTTACATAGTGTGCAAGTTTGGAAGCTCCTAAATATGAATTGTTGGAATCCAAATAGTGTACAAGTTTGGAAGCTACTAAATATAAATTGTTGGGTGACAGATTAATAAAATTGGAAAATGGTAATGAAGAGTGTGTGACAATGTAGAACCATTTTCTTTCTAGTTTCAACCAGTTGCAACCATTGTTATTGGTATATATTGAAATACCAATACAAGTGTGATGGGCCAAACTTGATTGTAGGATTTGCAGAGGTAGGGTGAAATAACTAGAATGTCTAGTGGTAACACGAAGGTTAGGAATGCTTGGCATGAAATTCCCACCAAATGTGCATGAACAATCACACTTCATGGTTTTTAGCAAGAGTAGCACACATAATACTGGCCCATCATATGGTGTTGGTGTTTATCTTTCTCCAAAAGGTCGCTCCTACCTTAGTGATGATTTTCATACATTGACAAAAAGGGTTCTCAATACATTGATTTTGGTTTTTACAATATTGATTGTGCATGGAACGTTTATGACAAATCATAATCTAGTGGGTTAAAAATCTGGTGCAAGTTCAAAGCGACTATGCATGTACAATGAAAGATACCCCATTTTATTTAGATATTAAATGGAAATTTATCAAAGTAAAATTCTTAAGTCTTACCAAAGATTATATTTGACCCGCAATTTTAGTCCATTCCAAGTTACACAACACACAACTCTATATTTGCACATTATGTACACACTCAAGCATAATGAAAACATAATGGACCAGAAGGATGCTATCAAGGGATTTAAACAACTCTTAGCTAAAGAATTAGAGGTTATAACATATAAAATAGACTATGCCAAAAATTAGGGGCATGAGCAAAGATTTGAAGCTCGGGATTGGAAAGAGCATACAAGCCATTCAACAAGTTGCATAGAGAATCTATAGAGTTACACAAATTAGGTGTTTCTACTAGAGACATCATAATATATGCTAAGAAGATATTTTGGGTCATTTACAAAAAGAGGTAGAAGTAATTTCAATGATCGAGAAAGATTTGATTGAAACTAACAAGTAGCATTGCCTAATACGTTGAATCAATCTTCAAATTTTGATTCAAAATTTGATGAGAGTGATGTCTTCATTAGTAAAATTGATGTGATATATTTTGGTTCTAGGTGAATGGTTGTTGGGTTTGTTATCTCTTTAATGCGAAGAAAATATATATAATAAATGTATTGGTTGGAAAAAAGAGAACTAGTGTCACATCAACACTAGGAAACACCAACCATTTTCAGACACTTTTAATTTCTTATAGACTCATGTTGTGTGATTATATTTCTCTAGTTTTTGCCAAATTTTCATGATCAAGGTGTGAAATGGTTTCATCAATCATGTTTTCAATTGATAAGTTAACTAATCATAAGGGATAAATAGAAGTTATAGTTGATTGGGATTCTAAAAGTAATTTGGAGAATATTTGTGTAATATTTTTTACCTAAACCTAAAAATATGAACCATAAGACAACCCCCTTGTAGAATTTGAGTTAATAAGGATATATTCTTAGTCATGGGGATATCTTGGGACATGAGGCTTGTCATAGGAGACATGCATATCCTGATAAACTTGGAAATACTACATAGATGGGAAGCTACCTCATTTGGAATTACCACTAGAGGAAGTAGGTAGTTTTGAAGGTGAAGTGACCAGTTATATCTCTCCAATACCACAAACAAAATACAATAGAATGGGACCAAAGGAGAAAAATTTGGAGCTCCATGATGATCAAATAGCCTCCTCTACTTCTTTTGTACAAGAAGAGGCTGGGACAAGCCATAATGACCAAGTTTATTCTACTATAAATGAATAATTTGAAACAAAAGGGAAGCTTCTAAGTGTAATGAGTGGCTCAAGTCTAGAGGTTGTCCTACATGACCTTGATTCATTTGATTCTATAAATGGCCTAAACACTTCTACTTATATTAAATGGAAGATAACGAAGCTATGATCAATGAATATGTAGATAACAAGATGTTGATCACAAAGGGTATATCCAATGTCGTTATTGCTATAGAGGTAGCATTTGATTAAGAAAATATTGATATTTAGTTCTACAATATCATCTCATGCATCTTCACTCGAACTCGCACCATATTTCCTGTTCAATTTGAATTCATCACATGCATCTCCATTCCAGGCAACAAGGACATTCATGCCACCTTTTGTTTTCTTAGCGATCATTTACCAACCATTACAGACACCCAAGTATGTGTCTATGTATACATAACACAACACTCTTATAAACTATTTTTTTAACTTGGTTAGTGTGGTGTTTTGTAAATTGGGAGGAAAGCGAGGATGTTTTCCATGTAAACTAGGAGAAATGATAAAAGTAGAATAGAGTAGTAGATTAGTATAACGACTAGGTTTTGATAGTTTTTGACATTGTCAACTTTAACCTTTGATTTTAATAGTTAATTATAGGACATTCATGCTACCCTTTGTCTTCTTGGCGAGCATTGCCTAGTTGTTACAAATGCCCAAGTCTTTTCCCATGTATACATGGCACACCATTGCACAAAATTAACAAATGTATTTTTTTTTATTAACTAAAAACATCGTTGGAAGTTCGATGAACTTCTGGGAGTGCGTCGAAAGTGCGACTACACTATTGTTGGATGTACGAATCCACTACCATCGGAATTACTACAATTTCATCGGAAGTATGTCAATCTTGCAACACAATATAATCAGAGTTCATTAGTGGTTGGTTGATCATAAGATGAACCTATGACAAACATTAGTAGATTATACAACTAACCTACGATGACAATGGATTCAGACATTGGTTGATCATACTCAAAGTTTGTTGGTGGTTGGTCAATTGTATGACAAACCTATGATGAAAATTGGTCGATTGTACGACAAACCTACAACAACAAGGGCTTCAAATATTGGTCGATCATACTCAAAGTTTGTCTGTGGTTGGTGGATCATACTCTAAATTCTTCGGTGGTTGGTCAATCTTACAATGAAATTAGGACATATATTTGTTGATCTTACAATGAACCTATGACAACCATTGGTTGATATTACGATGAATTGATGACATAAAGTGTAACTGAAAGTAGTGAAATTTCATCGGATGTTTGTCGATCTTATGACACAATTACAATTTTTATCTTGCGACGCATGTTTTTCAATTGTACGTTGGAAACGTCTGTCTCTCTTGTGATGAATGATAGTTCTATTGAAATATCATAGTTTGTCACACTTGTGATATTTGAGATGCGAAAAAAGTGGGTTGAAGGCTTCGTCATACTTGAGACATTTGTGCGACTAACATTCGTCATTAAATTGCCAGAATATGGGCCCAATGTATTAGTGGGTGTCGTAGAACCTCGATAGACCAAGATGAGGTCTAGTGCCTTAGAGACCTAATAGACTGAGATGTCTTGTTTTGGTTCCTTAGAGACTTTATAGACCAATATGAGGTATGGTTCCTTTGAGCCCTGATAGACAAGGAGGATTTAATCCTGGTTCCAAATTTTGGGAAGAATTGCTTGAGTATTGATTGCACTTCCTGGGAGATTTCGATACATGTTGTGGTCGGTGGCTCATGGGCTCTCTGTCATGAGGACTAATGG
>SNQJ01S0201518.1:0-16856 GCA_010110895.2 Picea sitchensis | reverse complement strand
TGAAGAATGGTGGCTTGTGCCCTTTCTTCCTTCGCTCCATATTACCTTTCTTCTGGTCTTACCAAGCCTTTTGGAAAGTTGGTCTTCCTATATGTTGATAATATAGGCACTTGGATCTCCTTATTGCTTCCTCCAATGTCTTGGGATCATCATACTGTACCTTGTCACTTAATATTGAAGGTAACCCCTTGAGGAACCTTTGAATCTTGACTTTGTCATCTTTGATGAAATTAAACATACCTCAATAGCTCCAAGAATCTTCTCTCATATTCACCCATGGTCATGCTTCCAAGCTTGAGTTCAAAGAACACCTTCATCTTCCTATCATAATAATGCTTGGTCAAGTAATTGTTCTAAAAATACTTTTTTATATCCCTCCAATAATCTTTTTCTCATCAATGTGCTTTACTTGCCCGAATAGGTCCCACCACATTAATGCTTTCCTCATCAACTTGTAAATTGTAATTCTACCTTTTTCTTGTGAGGAATAATTATGCAATAAGAAGTACTTCCTCATTCCCAATAGCCAAGTCTTTGAATCTTCATCTTTCTTGTACTCAACATCAAAGGTAGGATGTTTTGTCTTCCTCATTTCTCCTTGTGGTTCATCTACCCTAGAACTTCTGCTATGCTTTTTGACAAGAGATAAACTTGGACTAATGTATGCTCTTCTAGCTAAGTGTCTTGGTGAGTGACGATGATTCCTACCAACACCCCTAGTTTCTTCCTTCTTGGCATGAGATATGTAATCCTTTGACTTACTTGAATATGCATTTTTATCCACCTTCTTCTCTATTCTATCCAAGCTCTGCAACAACTTGATGTTGAAGCCATTTTGTTGCTCTTTAGCTTTCATAAGCTTCTCATTGTCAGATTTATATCTCAACACATCTCTTTGAAGACTATTTCTAGTCTCTACCAAAATTATACTCTCCTCTTTGCCTTCTCCATGCCTGTTTGATCCAGTCCCTGCATTACCCATGCTCACATACAACCCTCTGACTTCATCTTCATGGTTGTAGGTTCTTTGTGCATCTTCCATTAATCTAGTCTGTCTGATGAATTTTTCTTTGGTTCTATTTATTCCCTTAATTATGCAAAATGTGCATGCAATAGGATTTTTTACACACCATAATTTAACACATCTATAAAATTTATGCACAATTTCGCCCCCTTCAAGTGCACAAAAATACTTCTTTCTGATTTTTTGTGAATATAATTGCTCAATTCACATTTCTAGGTGCATATTTGGATTCCTATATCTAAGACCTTTAAAATGACTATCCTCTTGCTCAATTATGAGTTCCGAGCAACGAGTTATAGCCATTTGAAAATTACCCTTTTACTCCTTGTGTACACTTTTCAACTAGGTGTAATTTTATGATCATGCATCCCTACACTTGCTCCCTTGGGATTTTGTCAAAATATCAATTGGGCTTCTTCATACTTGCATTTGGAGAAATTTGACCAAGTTTGACCTTCATCCAACATCCAAGATGCTAGTTACAGCCCGTTGAAGTTTTGATTGATTACCCCCTTTTAGCACTATACTACACGGATCTTAGTTCTCATAATGTACACGTTTAGGTACCCATATTCCCAATCTAGATCCATAGATTTCTTCTAGGGTTCAATATCTTTCCATAGACTGCTTATGTTCCCAAAACTGACTTCTGATCAAGGAGTTATGGCCTTTGGAAGTCAGTTGGTACTGAAAAATACCTTGCACTGTTTCCACTGTAACTTTCTCATACAAGCTCTGTTTTGCGAACAAATTAGCTCATTGGAAAACTCTCCTCAAGCTCTTTTATTGGAGAGTTCTTCTATTTTATGATTAGCTAAAAACATTGTTTATGCCTTCAAAAATGGCCTGCAAGTTCATGACCCGTAAAACATTATAAATTTATGAGAAATTTGATTGTTTTCTGTTGACATGGATGTTGATGCGGTGTTTGGGGTCCACTTGACACCTCAAAATGATGCCATGTCATCCTCCTAGACTTCCTATCCCTGCCTCATTATCCTTCTCTCCTTTATCTCTTTTTCTCTTACACGGGCCTTAAAATTTAATAAAATATTAATATTTTATAGCCCCACCTGCCAGTTGGCATATCTCTTACCTAGATGGGACAAGGTCCCACCTTGATTTCAAACTTCCATGTGGAACCCCTTTATTGGTCACGGGGATAAGCGGGTCCCATTCCACACCTTTTCCTTAACACACATGAACTTGCATGTCTCCCAGATTCGACAATTGAGATTTGGCAAGATCAATGACCGATAGGCCATGTCACATTCCAAAAGTGCACAAGGTTTAACAACCCCCTGGGTCGTGACATTCCAAACTGCCTGCCACATGGCACAATCTCATTGATGTCGCATGGTACAAGGTCTCGAGACAAAACCACTTCGCCTCCCATCCAAAAATGGTTTGTGGTATTGACTATACCACCCCGCGCAGGTGGCTCCCACGTCACTTGTTGGGCTCACCACACGCACTATAGACCCTGCCACCATGGCATTCCATGTCACGTTGTGTACAAAAAAATACCCAATCTTCAAATTTTTCCAGAATTGCATAATTTTGAAATTTATGCCGGAGCCACCATGGAAATATGAAATTAAGCTTATTGTGGCCAATTTCAGCCTTGCAACCAATCGATTACCTCCACACATGATTGATTAACATTTATGGACATGAATTTCACTCGAATTCGCTCACGAATTGGGGATTTTTACCCAATTTTGCCATGGTTGCACTCTAACTCCAAAATCTGGCTAATTACAGGCTCTAAAATTCCCAAATAGAGGTTAAAAATTGGGAATTTCAATTCTTGGGCTCGATTCCCTCAAATTCCTCATGAATTTCTCCCAATTCCACGGAAGTAATTTTGACAAACACGTTGCAGTCATCCTCTTAGATTTAATTTTTGGAAACTCAACTTTTGCGTGTTGACCAATGGCCCAATGTAGGCTTAGTGTTGAACCTGTGGCTCTGATACAAAAATGTAACATCCCCCGTTACTAAAAAACTCCAAAATTTTCTTTGATACCACTATGTAATGATCCTAGCCCCAAGATGGACCACGCCACACAAAATTTCTCTTCTCTAATACCATTTTAATTAAAAATATGCCATTCATATGAATACCATTATGCATTCCTATAGTATTTTATACATGCATACACTTATGTACATTTTCAACAACATAATTAATATAAACATACACACATTAATTAACATACAAGAACACATAAAATACCACTTATCTTTTTCTTTAAATCACCAACTGTGTGCAGACCTTAGACGTTCCTCCCAACCATAGACTTCGTTGTTCATATACTCTCAACAACAGGTCACCCCCGAGCTGGGGCTATGAATCCACTAGGGCAAAGGCTCCTAAGCCAAACTAAGGTCTAACCCACAACACAAACAATACAAGCCTAGGTGCCAACTCCAACAATAGTTCCCAGCTCACAACCTCTCATTCCCCACAGCCTGTCCCACCCCAAGAAGTGTACCCCTTATTTTCTCAACAGTTCTTTGGTGATCCAGGCGGAAATCGTTGGCCACCCACATATTCCACTAGCTCAAAATAGGGGTTTCCACCTTGGCAATTGTTTGGGTCCTAAATTTCTGGGGCCGTTTTGAGGCCCTAAAAAACGTTTTTTGGGCGTGGCACAATCACACTGTAGGCTATGGCTAGAGTGTGACAATGACATGTGTAGTCCTCGAATAGACCTTTCCAACGAGTTAACGTGTGCCCCAAACAAAGATTGTAAAAGTTACACCCTTGGGAAGTTGATGTATCAACTACCCCCATTGGGGCCCATAAACCTTTTGGCGTTTCATCTTCCGGGGTTAGCGTTTTGGATTTTATTTATATTAAAAAATTTCTTCGGAGCCTCATTTTAAACATCATCTTCTTGTGAATGAGCATAGCCATCACATCTCTTCCTAGAGATAAGCTGCCACCATTATAGCGAGTTCATTCACTATGTATTTTTACAGTTTCTATACATTTCTACCATTAATAAAAATTGTGCATTACTGTATCTTTGTGTTTCTAGAAATATATCTGCGTATTTACTTATTATATTTCCACATTCATTTCGTTCTCAAAATAATCTAGATCAGTGGTATCAGAGCAGGCTACTCCTTTTCGTTTCTTAGTGCAAGTCCTTGACGAGGTCAAGGTATAGAGAGTTGGGTCTCGAGCTAGTTTCTCTTGAGGATGACTGCCCTCGCTAGCCCAAGCGACCTCCCATGATGAAAGAAAAAAGAGACGAGGGAGTAGAAGACCCCATCAAGTTGTTGCTCACGAAAGCCCTTGCGCAATAAAGGAACGAGATGTTGGAGAAATTTTCCCAAATCCTTCAACGATTACCAACATTAGAAGATGCGTATTCATCAAGCAGTCACTTTGGAGACGTTGTCCCATTCAAGGTATAAGTTAACTTTTATATTCCCGTATTTGAAGGTCAGATTGATGCGAATGCTTTGGAAAAACTATTAAATTTGCAAGAAGGTATCACAATTTTTCTAACAGAGAAAATATCACCTTTGCGTTCCTTAAGGTTCTCCCCCATGTCAAACAATGGTGGGAAACTTACTGGGAGAAAAATTCCATAGAGGAGTTTGGAATATTTGGGGCCGAGCCAACTTGAGATTTTTTTATGGATGCAGTTAAGGAGCAATATTACCCTGTGGGAAACTATGATGACCAGTACATGAGATGGACCACACTGCATCAAGAGAGGGGCCAAACAATGTCAGAGTTCACAAATACCTTCCATACCTTTCCCACCTAGTTGGGTATCAAAGACTCCAAGTGACATCTGGTTCTAAAATACCGTGGGGCTCTACATAGGTACATCCAAACCAAAATGTTATTTCTAGACATTTCATCACTGGGAGCCGCTTATCGATATGATGTCAAAATCAAGCAGAAATTTTAAGCAGCAGAACAAGCGAGAGTTCGGGTCTGCAAATCCGCAACAACCAAAGCATGGTAAAGGTATCCCTAACTCACAAAACAACCAAACTCAAGACCACTAGTCCAAGCTGTAAGAAAAGAGGGTAACGGGAAGACGAAAAAGGACACTGGGATGTGGTGCAACTTCCACAAAATCCATTGGCATAACACCGATGAATGTCGCTCAAAACAATCATTACTAGTCAAGGTCAAAGAAACAGAGTTGAGCCCCAAATCAGAATTTGATTCAGACAATAATAAAAGGAGGCAGATAATTGATGCAAAACTCACTGCTACTATCGTGACCACAACAATCCAACTAGAAGAACTAGAGGATCCTGAGGAGGGGGAACGCCTTTTCCATTCACAGATGTGGGTGAAGGGGGCCCCGCTGCATTTTATTTTTGAAAGCGAAAGACATATGAACCTAATCTCAGGAGAGGTTGTCAAGAAGTTGGATTTACCAACAACACCACACCCGCAACCATACAACATCGGGTGGCTTCACCAGGGTCGATATCTTTGTATCAGCTAGCAGTGTCACCTGTCCTATGGAATCAAGCCCTTCAAGGATGAGGTACTGTGTGATGTTGCCCCACTGGAAGTCTGTGATGTTCTATTAGGCCAACCATATATGTGGAAGCGTCATGTTGTCTATGAGTCTCGACCCTGTAGCATCATTGTTACTATGAGGGGTCATCTCTACAGGATACCTGAGGTAGTCACGACTATTGTCCCAACAAAATAGTGTCGCAAAGTAATCTCTCATACTGCAAAGTTTATCCTCTTTCCAATCTGGGTAGAAGGTGAACATAAGGAAACTACAACCACTACAACCTTAGCCCAAGACCTTTCTATCCAACATAAGTAGATTGTAGAAGATCACAAAAACATTGTTGTGTCACCTACGAGGGTGCCTCCACACTATCCAATCCAAAAAAGTTACAACATATCCCTTCATACTCCTCATATCATGTCTTCACCAACAGAGTCCTCCCACACTTGGGCAGATCATGCAGCTAGATAAATTGAACGGATCCAACCACTCCAACAACATGTTCATAACAACCTTAAAAAATCTAAGTAGGACAACTTCTTCAACAAGGCAATAAGTTCACCAAGGTTCAAATTCAATAAAAGGTTCCCCATCTTCAAGGGGAACTTGACCTAATGGGGACCATTGCTTTCTAAGGGAGTAAGAATGATATAGGAGGAAATCAGTGGCCACCCACCTATTACACTGGCTCAAATTAAGGGTTTCCACCTTGGTAGTTTTTCTTTAGTTTTTTCGGGTCCTAAACTTCCAGGGCTGTTTTGAATCCGTAAAAAACATTTTTTGGAAATGGAATAGTCACATTATAAGATTTAGCCAAATTGTGATGGTAACATGTGTAGTACTCAGATAGATCTTTCCAACGAGCTATTGTTTACCCCAAACAAATATCATATGAAAAATTTATGCCCTTGGGAAGTTGATGTATCAACTACCCCGATCGTGGCTTGCAAACCTTTTGGTATTTCATCTTTCAGGGTTATGGTTTTGGATTTTCTTTATGTTAAAAAAGGCCTTTGGGGCCTCATTGTAGACACAATCTTCTTGCGAATGAGCGTAGCCATCACATCTCTTCTCAGAGATAAGTTGCCACCATTCTAGCGAGTTCGTTCACTCTATATTTTTACAGTTTTTGTACATTTCTGCCATTAATAAAAATTGTGCATTACTGTATCTCTGTGTTTCTGGAATTATATATGTGTATTTACTTATTATGTATTTTCCTTCATTTTGTTCTCAAAATAATTCGGATCATTTGGCCATCCCACTTCCCTTCCAGGTCTTCAACAATTGGATGACCAGGAAGTCTCATAACTCTATGGCACTTGGAACACAAGGTTTCCCAAGGAGCTTAGCACCCACTAGCCTAGCACACAAGGAATCCTATCCCAACAATTCTCTCACCCAAAGAGATTTCTCCACAATCTTGACAACCTGCTTCTTCAACCCAAACCACTAAGGATTTACATGGTAACCGACTTCAACTTTCACTCTAGCAAAGGTACATATGATGTATGGCAAGAGTTGAGTGAATGATGTAAATAATACTAGAATTACACTAATTCCCAATAATATATTTGCATGATATTAACTTGACACTTGTCACCCCAAGAAGTACCTTTGAATCCATTGGGCAATTCATTCCCAACATTTAGGAACTTAAGATAAAATCATTACATAAGACTTTAGGAATAATATTATTTTATTCCTTGGCTTAAGCCCCCTTGACTTAGCCCCTTTTCTCAAGCCCTTAGCCCCCTTTCCCTCTCGTCGAGTCCTGCCCCACCATACTCTTTCGTCTGATTAGTCTACACCAACGATGTATTTTATTAATAATATGAGTAATTACATATTACAATGATAGGCTCGCTAGCCTTTTAGCATTTAGGATCTCCGACCTAATATTCACACATGCACTCTAGCCTCAAGACATATATACAAAGGCATTATGGCCCAAAACATCCTAGCTCACCAACCTATAAAACATATGTAATGTTATCCCCTGGCCTAGGTATAACTAAGGAGATCATGTCTCGAGGCCCATAGGTCCTAGACATGGAGTACCAAGAGCCAAATGACTTGAGAATGGCACCAAAGGGCCCCACGTTTCTTCAATTCAGTCCATTTATCACCAACAATAATATCCATCGCACCAGCTTGGTCCTGAAGTAGCGGTGAGTATTTTTCCTTGAAGTGATGAATCTGGGTATCATGGTATGTATCGCTTTGATTTTTGAAGCACTTGAATATGTTGTATCAAATCCTTCTTCATTTCATGATGTTTGCTTGGAAATTATGCTCTTTGCCTCGTTTATACCTGGAAGGTAACACGGTTCCCTAGTAAGTTGGTTTCTCTTTAGGATGGGTTGCCACTGGGTGAGTCTATGAAAAGTCATCGTGTGTTCCCTCCATACTTACCACTTTCCATCTTTATTCCTTCCATGTCCACTATCCTTGTTTGGTAATTGGGATTGGCTACGCTAGGAAGGGTTGTACCTTACCTTATGGGAAGAAGGGGCTAAAGGCACATAGGGTAAAATTAACTGGCAAGAGTTAAAAGCCAATGTCGAAACCTTTGAGATGGTTCACCCAGGGAATCCCAAGAAAGTAGTGAAAAGCTTCTCAGTAAAAAAAGAGAACCCATAAGATACATAAACACTCAAGGTACTAATTGATGGATACAAGGTCTCATCACGAGCTGACCTATTATGACCATGGGCATGTAGCGGTATGAAACTACCACCTATTTGGTCACCAAACCAGGATAGTGGCTCTTGGTGGCATAGCCAATAGAAATGGGGTCTCATCACGAGCTATCCTTCTCATTTTCGTGAAATTTTTGTTGATAACGCTGTCACCTTTGGTCATGGAGCCAGGACAGTGGCCCTCAACTTTTCCATTGAAGCACAAAAGCAAAAGATCAAAAGAACTAAAGCTAATAATAAAAGTCAGTGAATGGGATATGAAACAATTGCATTTATGACAAGGTGCAACTAACCCTTTACAAAGGCACCCACAGGTAAGACTTTACATTTCCCTGTTATTACATGCACCCCATGCCCAAACACTTACCCCAGGCCACCTCATACACTTACATGACTTGAATTGGATCCCACCTAGGAGACACCCCAAACTTAAGGGAGGTTAGCCCAATAGGACGCCCTGAGACCTTCTCCAAACCTAACTTGTCAAATTGAATAACATCTTTGAGAATTTGTCTGGGTTAAGGGGGGTTTGATGCACATGTTTGGGTAATTTAATTATTGGATGTGATTTACATGCTATGATCCCTGTGACTTATGAAACTTTGGAGGGCATAATTTTTGTTGTTGTAGGACCTTTCCCGGTGGACAGGTACACATGAGGGGATGATTAGCTTGGACCTTCGTGAGGGATTAAATCCCATAGATGGATGCTGCAACACAAGCCAGGAGTAAGAAGAAACTAAAGATATGCACTGGAAAAAAGAAGGACGTTTCCTTTGGAGGCACCCTGAAAGACCTATACCCAGGGGGATATTTCTCTTCCACATGGACATTAGCCCTTGAGGGTCCTGGACCTCACTATTATGACCCTGAACATCATCCAAAGCTTGGGTTTTCATTTTGGAGGCAGTTATGAGCCTAGTGGCATGTGTGGGCATCATCAAGGGCCTCTGGAGGCCAAGCACCCTACATTTTAGGCTCAATGTTCCACCTTAGGGCCTCAACGTCACCCTAGAAGGGCATGACATCACCCTTGGAGATGTCTTTAGGTGCTAATTAATTTTATTATGTCAAAATTTGATTTTATTGTAAATTGGCCAGGTCAGCCTTAATTTTGACCTAAAATTAATTAAGGGTCAAAGTTTTGTATAAATAAACATAAAGTACATTCATTTTTACATAACAACTCTCACTTGGAGAGAAGTGGACTGAAATTTGTGCCCTATTGAGGGTTTTATTGGCTGAAATTATGATGCACACCTCTCTTGGAGTCTTCTACTTGCAACTTGGATAATTTTTTGGTAAAGTTATTTGGCAAGCTAGGGTTTCATGGCTTGATTATTCTTGGTGAAGTAAGTAAATCTACAATTTTCATTTCATTTTAATGGTTATGGTATATTTGTTTATTCATGTTAAAGATTATGAAATTACTTGCTTGACAAACCCTAGAAGTAAAGACCTTAAGATACTACTTCTTTGCTCTACATTTGTGAGACTTTGCTAAGGTGGTTAACTTTCACAAGCTTCTAAAGCCCTAAAGTGCTAGCACTTTTGAAGCCTTGATCAATTGTTGTTGCATCTAAATATTTATTTTAATAATCTAATAAGGAGGAAACCGCTAGCGCCTAGAAGTGCCTACTCTCTAGTAGCTCACCTCCCTAAAGATTGAATCTTAAGAAGACTTAAGGTACTACTCTTCTAAGATTCATCCTTTACTTGGATAAACACTATCATTTTGTTGCTTACTCCAAACGAATGCTGCTGAAATTTTGACTCCATAACCCCTCAAAGGCACTAGTCCTTACACTTCTTTTGTTGAGAGATCAAACCAACACTCAAACCTTAACCTTTCTAGCTTTCACTAACAAACTAACACTAACCTAGCCTAGAAAACTAATTTACTTGCTGCTGTTATAAATCATTGCTGCAACCATCTTGAAGCAACAAATTTTCTACATAATCTACATTTAATTCTAGCAAACACTTCTAAATTTGATTGTGACATTTTATTAACACTTTGCCTAGTAAATGTTATCTTTTCATTGTCCTTTCAAGCAATTTTAAGGCATATTTATTGGAGTTGTTATTAAATACTTATTGTTGTTGTAAACTTTCATTTTGTTGCAATTTTATATCAGCGAGTATACATTTCAATGGTTTATTGTCTTATCGAAGCACTAATATCATTTTGTACTTGAAACTGCCATATTTTTGCTTGTTGTCTTGTTCTGGGCAGGTACACTTCGTCCATTACATTTGCTTCATCTCTTAAGACATAAAGAGCTTTTGACTTGAGTGACCATTGAGAGGGGGGTATATTTTCATCCTTGCTTTAGTTTCATCAACCCTTTAGATCACTAGGGATGTCTCCCTTGGGGTAGTCTTAACATACTCCTAAACAAAAAGGGGTTTCCTACTAAGGTGATAGTGAAAGGTCACCCCCTTGTCACGCCAATCTTGTTTCACTTGCCTTGGTATTTGGGCAAGGACATATTGTGCAATAACATTTTTGGCACCGTTGTCGGGGAACATCGAGTCATTTTTCCTCGAATGACACTTTTTCGGTAAGCCTTTATCCAAATCCTTTACTTCACAAAGCTTACCTAACGATTCCACTGAGAGTGATTCCCTCTTTTCTTTTTGATGATCCCTAGAAGGATTATTTGGAGACTCCACTAATTAAAAGCCAACCATGGCTTCTCAATGGGAGCCAGGTAATTTAAACCCTTAGATATGAGTGAAATTCTGGGTTACCCTCGACAAATGCCTCTGAGGTATGAAAATTGTCTCCTTAGATTCACTGGTAATGATGGGGTTAGTGCTGAAGATCACATGGATAATATTTGGGCTTTCTTTGAAATCCACCCTATCAGTGATGATGCTAAAGATTTGGAAATGAAACTTTTCTCTGCCACTCTTCATGGTAATGCTAGGAAATGGTATGATGATCGCCCTGACACTAACATCACATCTATGGGCTAGTTAGAAGAAACCTTTCTTGAGAAATGGGGTATTAAATTAGAAGATATACACATGCTAATAAAAACACTCGAGTACAAGAAACAAACTAAGAATGAGACAGTCAAGGAATTCCATACCAGGTTCAAGAATTTGCTACAACAAATTCCTAGAAGCCATCGTCATGAATACAAGTGCCTCATTTACCTCTATACCAATGCACTCTTAGTGCAATTAGGGTTTCTCCTCAGTGAAAAAGGGCCATGAACAATCCAAGAAGCTTATCACATGGCTATACATATCGAGACAAATATCTCCTTGTTCAAGGGAGACCACCTCTTTACTCCAGAAATCAAAGTTGATGACCCCAAAGATACCCTAGATTATCTTAGTTTGATGAGATTAGTTTCCCTTGATATTTTTGTTAGTAAATTTTAGGAAAGAAGGGAACAATTCATCGACCAACAAGACGTTGGGGAGAGGAATCCTAATGAAGGTTTCCAATCCCATGAGGAAGAGAAAGAATTTTCTCATGCTTCTATCGAGGATAATGAAGACTTGGTTGAAGAACAAGAGCCTGCAGATATCAAACATGATGGTGAAGTATTAATGTGTGCTCCTCCCTCTGATGAAGCCATTCGAGATCGTATTCCTCCTGCAAAAAAAGAAGAGGATGAGGTTAGTCACTTTACTTTTCAGGTTTTTGACGATACCCTATTCTATGATTCAAAAGGTGAAGAAGAAAGGGAATCCTTGAACAATCTATACCCTATGTATTATGAAGCTAAATATGCAGGGGCAAGTCATAAGGACGAAGCACTGATGCTTGCCCTTTCATTTGATGAAGTCATCAAAGTCTTCGACATTCCTGCACAACAAGAAATGAATACGGTAAGTTGTTTCCCTTTCCAAGATTTTGAAGATGCTTTATTTTGTGATTTGGAAAGTGAAGAATGGTTAGAGGAGCCCTTGGATGTTTTAAGCCCTTTGTGTTATGATAAAGGTAATGACATGGTTGATAATATTGATGAGTTCATACACGTTGGGAAATGTAAATAGGATATGATTAGGTATGATGGGGATCCCATTTATGAGATTGAGGGTGATTCCCAAATGTTGCCTTTACAACTATCATATGAGGTTACTACTAATTTTGGCATTTGGCAACACGGAGATGATGTAGTTACAGATGTTTTCCAAGCACCCAAGGGTGACCTAGTTCTATGTTATCCTAATGATTTTTGGTCATACCTTTAGGATTTGATGAGTATTCCTTTGAGAACTTGGATTTATTCTATGAAGAAGATTATCAACCATTGTTGTGCTCAGATATTGATAAGGGTAAGGATGTTGCTTGCCTAAAGTAGGACACTCGTGACAAGGTTTTCCATATCCCTTCAATTACTTTACCTCGTTATGTCACTAAGGATGTAGTTGGGAAACATGTCCCTTGTTCCAAGTTTTCTCTAGGGAAGAGCTTTCTTTTAGAATTCAAGGATAGGTTGAATACCTTAAGAAGAAGTTTGTTATCTCAGTCTTTCAACTTTCCCTTAAAAAATTGCGAGTCATCCTCTAGGTTCTTGCTAGTCCCTTCCCAGACCTCAGGATGTGATGATGTCCAAGGTAGCCAACCTTCAGACTCTTTGAGTCAATATTTTGAGCCTCTGATTTTTCACGATCCCTTTCTAAGATGGTTTGAGCACTTTCCTAGAAGTGTAACTTGGCATAATTTTGTCCCTCCCTATCGCTTCCATGAGCTAGACTTTATGACTTCTTATGATATGATGCATGCTCTAACTCATGTTATTTTTGTGCTTGACTTGCCATTGTTTTGGTTTATGATGAAGCACAAAGGCAGGTACTATGAGGTATTGCTAGGATGGTTTCACTGGTTATATGACTACACCTAGCATTCAACCAAAAGGTAAGTTAGATTAGGTAGGCATTTACATCCATTGTATATACCATTTGCATATAATTTAGCATAGTTGTAGTCACATTTTCATATTGTCTTGTTTCATTATATATATATATATGTATGGTCATGATCATATGCTAGACTAGAGATGCTTTTATTGGTTTGTTTTAGCATTATATGAACAAGGGGTGATATCACCACCTTAGGGATTACTAATATCTTTTGTTGAGATTTAGTAGGCACGACTCATACCAGAGATGTTGAGGTTCTTATGCGCTCTATAGTAAGAACATGTCCCCAAATTGGAGCCAGATGTTATCCCCTAGCCTAGGGATAACTAAGGAGATCATGTCTCTAGGCCCACAGGTCCTAGACATGGAGTACTGAGAGACAAACAACTTGAGCATGGCCCCGGAGGGCCCCTGTTTTCTTCAGTGCAATCCATTTATCAACAACACTAGTATCCCTCCCACCAGCCTGGTCCTGAAGTAGCCGCGAGTCTTTCTCCATGAGGTAATGAATCTGGGTATCATGGTATGTATCACTTTGATTTTTGAAGCACTTGAATTTGTTGTATCAAATCCTTCTTCATTTCATGATGTTTGATTGGAAATTATGTTGTTTGCCTCATTTATACATGGAAGGGTAACATGGTGCCCTAGTAAGTTGGTTTCCCTTTAGGATGGGTTTCCACTGGGTGGGTCTGTGAAAATTCATCGTGCATTCCCTCTATACTTACCACTTTCCATCTTTATTCCTTCCATCTCCACTATCCTTGTTTGGGCATTGGGATTGGCTACGTTAGGAAGGGTTGTACCTTACCTTGTGGGAAGAAGGGGCTAAAGTCACATAGGGAAAAAGTAGTTGGCAAGAGTTAAAAGCCAATGTCAAAACCTTTGAGATGCTTCACCCAGGGAATCCTGAGAAAGTAATGAAAATATTCTCAGTAATAAAATGGAACCCATAATATATACAAACACTCAAGGTACTAGTTGATGGATATGAGGTCTCATCACAAGCTGACCTATTATGACCATGGGCATGTAGCAATATCACACTGCCACCTATCTGGTCACCAAACCAAGGTAGTGGCTCTTGGTGGCATAGCTAAGAGAAAGGGGGTCTCATCACGAGCAAACCTTCTCATTTTTGTGAAATTTTTGTGGATAACGTTGTCACCTCTAGTCATCAAGCCAGGACAATGGCCCTAAACATTTCCTTTGAAGCACAAAAGTAGAAGATCAAAAGAAAAAAAGGCAATGAATGGGCTAGGAAACAATTGGATTTATGACAAGGTGCAACTTGCACTCTACAAAGGCACCCATAGGTAATACTTTACATTTCCCTGTTATTACACACACCCCATGCCCACACACTTACCACAGGCCACCTCATACACTTACATGACTTGGATTAGATGCCACCTAAGAGACACCCCAAACTTAAGGGAGGTTAGCCCAATAGGATTCCCTAAGACCTTCTCGAAACCTAACTTGTCAAATTGCATAAGGTCTTTGAGCATTTGTCTGGGTTAAGTGGGGTTTGATGCACATGTTTGGGTAGTTTAATTATTGAATGTGATTTACATGCTATGATCCCTTTGACTTATGAACCCCTGGAGGGCGTACTTGTTGTTGCTGTAGGACCTTGCTCGATGGACAGGTACACATGAGGGGATGATTAGCTCAGACCTTCATGAGGGCTTAAAGCCCACATATGGATGTTGCAACCCTAGCCATGGGTAAGAAGAAACTGAAGATTTGCACCAAAAAAAAGAAGGAAGTTGACTTTGGAGGCACCCTGGCAGACCTAGAACCAGGGGGATATTGCTCTTTCACATTGACATTGGCCCTTGAGGGCCATGGACCACCTCACTATTATGAGCCTAGATGTCATCCATAGCTAGGGTTTTCATTTTGGATGCAGTTATGAGCCTAGTGGCACGCGTGGGCATCATCTGGGGCCTTTGGAGGCTAGATACCCTACATTTTAGGCTCAACGTTACACCTTAGGGCCTCAATGTCACCCTAGAAGGGCATGACGTCACCCTTGGAGATGTCTTTAGGTGCTAATTAATTTTTATTATGTCAAAATTGGATTTTATTGTAAATTGGTGAGGTCGACCTTAATTTTGACCTAAAATTAATTAAGGGTCAAAGTTTTGTATAAATAAACGTAAAGTACATTCATTTTTACATAACAACTCTCACTTGGAGAGAAGTGGATTGGAATTTGTGCCCTACTTAGGGTTTTATTGGCTGAAATTGTGATGCACACCTCTCTTGGAGTCTTCTACTTGCAACTTGGATAATGTTTTGGTAAAGTTATTTGGCAATCTAGGGTTTCATGGCTTGATTATTCTTGATGAATTAAGTAAATCTGCAATTATCATTTCATTTTAATGGTTATGGTATATTTGCTTATTCATGTTAAATATTATCAAATTGCTTGCTTGACAAACTCTAGGAGTAAAGAACTTAAGATACTACTTCTTTGCTCTACAGTTGTTAGACTTTGCTAAGGTGCTTAACTTCGACTAGCTTCTAAAGCCCTAAAGTGATAGCACTTTAGAAGCCTTGATCAATTGTTGTTGCATCTGAATATTTCTTTCAATAATCTAAGGAGGAAACCACTAGGGCTTAGAAGTGCCTACTCTCTAGTAACTCACCTCCCTAAAGATTAAATCTTAAGAAGACTTAAGGTACCACTCTTCTAAGATTCATCCTTTACTTGGATAGACATAATCATTCTGTTGCTTACTCCAAATGAATGATGTTGAACTTTTGACTCCATAACCCCTCAAATCACCAGTCCTTACACTTCTTTTGTTGAGAGATCAAACCAACACTCAAACCTTAACCTTTCTAGCTTTAACCTAGCCTAGACAACTAATTTAATTGTTTTTGTTATAAATCACTACTACAACCATCTTGATGCAACAAATTTTCTTCATAATCTACATTTAATGCTAGCTAAACACTTCTAAATTTTCTTGTGACATTTGATTATCATTTTGCCTAGTAAATGCTATCTTTTCATTGTCCTTTCAAGCAATTTTAAGGCATATATTTTGCTACTGTTATAAAATACTTATTTTTGTTGGAAAGTTTCTTTTTGCTGCAATTTTATATCATCTAGTATACATTTCAATGGTTTATTGTATTATCGAAGCACTTATATCATTTTGTACTTGAAACTGCCATATTTTTGCTTGTTGTCTTGTTCTGGGCATGTACACTTCATCCATTACATTTGCTTCATCTCTTAAGACATAAATACCTTTTGACTTGAGTGACCAGTGGGAGGGGGGTATCTTTGCATTCTTGCTTTAGTTTCATCATCTCTTTAGGTCATTAGGGACATCTCCCTTGGGCTAGTCTTTACATACTCCTAAACAGAAAGGGATTTCCTCTTAAGGTGACAATGATAGGTCACCCCCTTGTTACGCCAATATTGTTTGACTTGCCTTGGGCTTTGGGAAAGGACAGATTGTGCGATAACATTTACATTTACAATTGGGGTTCGACCTAGGTGTATTACAACTTACCCTAGAGGACATCCCAGAAAACAACAATAAGTCTAAGGGTTCATCCAGTTTATTGTTGGCAATGAGAAAGTATGTTGGAGACAGAGTTAGAAAAATAATAGACTTAATCCAAGGGATGTGGGAGCTATCATAGAACTCTACCAATTTTTCAACGAGGATTATGCATTTCAAAGAATATCTCCAAAAGGATCTAGAAAAC
>SNQJ01S0201516.1:0-16856 GCA_010110895.2 Picea sitchensis | reverse complement strand
GTTAAAGTTAAGGAAGGTTTGCAGGTGTGTGATCATATACACTAGGTCTGTTACATAGTTACACATAAGATTTGGATGGTGAAATTGATGAGGGATTTTGGTTGAGGTACATGTTGGGTACATGGTTGAGAAAAGTAGTTGATGAGTTGGCACATACATGAGGTGTATACTTGATGATGTTGGTACATCTTGATGAGTCATAGTTTATATGTATTTGATGCATGATTGGTACATATTTGGTGCATGGTTGATGCACTCATTGATGGTACAGGTTGAGGTATAGGTTGGTGCATGGTTGATGCACTTGTTTATGGTATAGACTGATTACAGTTTGTCTGGTACAGGTTGGTGCATGGTTGATTCATTTGTTTATGGTATAGGTTGATTACATGTTGATTGGTATAGGTTTACAGCAACATATCTCACAGTGATAGTGTGACAGTGGTTCCATCATTCTACTTATATTTCAGGGCAGTTGGACGGGGCAAGGTCATGTGTTTGTAGCCACATTCCGGTTGTAGCCGGAGAACATAGGGGGTTGTAGCCTCCTTCTGGTTGTAGCCAAAGAATTGGGGAGTTGGAGATTCCTTTAGGTTGTATCTTGAGAAAATAGGGGGTTGGAGCCTCCTTCCAGTTGCAGTTGGAAAACAAAGGAAGTTGGTGCTTCCAATGAATGTAATTCTTAAAGACATATAAGAAAAAACATTTTGTGGTTTTCTCCCGCTTTGGTTTTCCACGTAAAAACACTAGTGTACTATGTATGTGTATGATTGCTCATTTGTTCATTGTTTATTTACTCTGCAACTATTGGATTTTAATGCTACATTGATATAGCACTTGCATTTTGTGGTTAAAAAGGATTAGATTTCTCTATTATTGATTCACCCCCCTCTCACTAATCCAACAATTGGTATCAGAGCCAGTTTCTTCAGGCAACAGTTTAACCACTGGAAGGAGATCATGGATTATTCTGAGAATGGAGTACCAATGTTTAATGGTCACAATGGTTTAAAGTATGAGATGTGGAGTAGAAGGACAAAATTATTTTACAGGCACAGGGACATTATATTTGGCTATTAGTTGTTATGGGATATGATAGTTCAAAAAGGGAAAAAACTGCCGCCAAGAAGGAATTGAAGAAGAATATCAAAATAGCAATGGATTTCATCTGGGAAGGATTACCTAATCCGGTAAGAGAAAAGGTTGGTAAATATTCCTCAACCAAAGAACTTTGGGATAAGTTACATGACACATATTCTTCACGCATCGCAGATTCAGAAAATGCCAAAGAAGATGCAGATACAGATCAAGAAGAATTATGTTCACCATGTCAAACAGATTCAGAAGATGAAGGGCACATAATCACCAGAGGTATGTTGTTTTTCTTTAATTGTGAAAAACGTGGACATCTTGAAATAGAAAGCCATGAAGGAAATGAGACAAAAAAACAAATTGAAAAGGAAGACAATTATGAAGCTAAATTGACTAGTGCTTTATATGAACTAAGAGAAGAAAATAAGTCACTCAAGAAAGAATTGATGAAAAAAAAGGAAAGTGTTCACATTTTTGAAGAAGCCAGAAAGATCGAAGAAAATCTTGAATATCAAAAGCAGTATTTGGAAGTCAACATAGCATAGCGGAAGGAAGAAACATAAATGAGAGAGAAGATATTGACAGATCATATTAAGGAAAGAACTAACAATCTAAACCAACTTTAGGCAGAGTTTGGTCAAGAAGAGAAAGGACTTGAAGAATAAATAATCACATTAAAATTTCAGCTTGAAGAAGTGAAAAGAACATAAGAATTCATGAAGTCTCAGATAATGAAGAAAGAAGAAGAGGTTGAGAAGCTTGAAGAAGAAGTTGTCACATTGAGAAGTAAAATATTTAAGCTCAACAAGAATGTTGAAGGGATAGAAACATCCACATCAGTTATAGAGAATGAAGAGAAACACTCTAGGTTGCTAGAAAATAAGAATGAAGAAAATAGAAAGAGTTATGCAGAAGTACTGAAAGAAAAGAATCATGGTCAACCAGAATCTAAAGAAAACTATTGAAGTCATTGATCAAGAAGACCATCCATGTTCAAACCACAAAAGAAACTTCAATCATGATCCTGATGGAGTCAAGGTGGAAATTTAGAAGGAATACACCAAAAAGATCATTCCCACATATTCAAATTTCTTTTATAGTCATTGTTTTTATGGTACTAATTTTGCACATAAGGTTGCAGATTGCAGAGGTTATAAAAGAAATGTTCAAACAAGAAGTGCCTATGTGTTTGCACGTGACATTGGAATGTTACAAATGTCATAACTATGGACACCTAGCTAGTGATTATGAAAACATGAACAATACTTCCATGAAAGAGAACATTGATATCGGATATAGAAAGTATGGATAAAAATACGAAGAGCAATTGAACAAAGAATGGGTCCCAAAGATACATACGATTGGAAATAAAACAAGATGAAAGAAAATTCTGGAAAAAGAAATATGTCGGATATAGAAAGGTTTGAAAAATGCACGAGAAAGAAGGATAGGTAAAAGAGGGAATAGGTTCAAGATATTGTACTTTTGGGAATTTTAGTGAAAGATAAATCATAGAAAGAAAAGTTAGAGCTGGAGAGATGATATGAATCTACTTAGAGATTCCTGAGTAATATGAATATTAGGCAGGGGAGATTCTATGTGATAGTTGTGTAAACAAAGAGGCCATCCTTTGAAACTTACAGGAGTTTGAGAAAGAGAGCGAGATCGAGCAATGAGTTAGCGGAAGTACAATTAGTTGTAGTAGATAAGTTTTCATGATAGTATAGTAATAAATAGGTCAACATTATGGACAATTTATGCGGTAGAGTATTGGACAATATGAACAAAGATGGATTTGTAAGAACACTTAGTGGGTTGGACAAATATATGACAGTGGATAGCTTGTGATTTACGTTTAGTTCAAAAAGTGGTTGAGAAGACAAGCGAATATTTATGGATGTTATTACACGAGAAATGAAACAAGTATAATGCTAATGGATTCCAAATTAGCAGATATGTTTGGACACATATAGTGCATACAATGGTTCACATTAAAAACAAAGTAATGCTCATAAACAACAATGAAAAAATCCCTACGAGCTATATAAAGGAAGACCATAAAATGTGAAGCATAGGTATTTGGAAGCAAATGTTACATTAAAGGAAGAGTACTTGTTGGATACTCAAGTATAAGGAAATCATACAAGTGTTACAATCTAAGGTTAAGCAAAGTTGTGGAAAGCAACAACGTAGCAATTGATGGGGAAACAAATTGAGCCGAGAATTAAAGAAGAAGAAAATGAATTAATGTAACAACTTTACAGAGAAGTAGAAGATGAAGAAGAGAAGTAGAAGGGGTATGAAGAGATGGAGTAGAAGAGAAAGTTCAACAGGTACCTCCAAAGACACCTAGAAACAAGTACAAAAGAATCATCCCCTTAGATCAAATTATAGGAAACAAAGATACAAGAGTTGATACTAGAAGAATGTTTGCAGAACAGGCCACCTAGCACTCTCATCTCTGATTAGACAAACAATTTTTGAAGAGGCCAACAAGGATGAATTTTTGGAATAAGGCCATGGATGAAGAGGTGGATCAAATATAGAAGAATGACACTTGACAATTGGTTCAAAGACGAAATAAGAATGTGATTGGAACAAAGTGGGTATTTAGAAATAAATTGAATGAAAGTAGACCCAATTTTCAGGAACAAAGCTAGATTAATTTATGTAAAGGATACACACGGAGTCTGGAAAGAATGAGAGCTTTGAAGAGACATTTTCCCCGGTTGCTAGAATTGAAGCAATCCGATTAGCATTGAAAGCTTATGCATACTCCAACAATATTAAAGTGTATGGATGGGCGTGAAATCAACTTTTTTGAACGGGGAGCTTGAAGAAGAAGTCTAAATTGAACAACGAGAAGGATTCCAGTTGTCAGAAATAAAATCATGAGTAAAATGAAAGAGAGGCCTTGTATGGTCTAAGAGCAACTCCTAGGTACATGGTACTCTAGAATTGTTGGATAAAAATATTTGTAGTAGAGTTGAGAGAAAAGGAAATGCAGAAAACAACCTCTCGTCAAGGTAACTCAAGATAGTATTTGTGTTAGAGTTTATGTTGATGATATTAATAAAATAAATATAAAAAAAAAAAAAAAATTTGCAAAGGATATGCATAATAAATTTTAAATGTCATTTTCAGGAGAACTATCCTTCTTTATGGATCTTGAGATACATCAAAATAAGTAAGTTTTATTTCTCAAACTAAGTATATGAGAGAAATGATAAAGAGGTTAGAATGGAAGATTGCAAACTAGTTACCCTCCTATAAAACCGGTTGCAAGTTGAGAAAAGATGATGATTCAAGATCTACAAATCAGAGGCAGTACAAGTCAATTATTGGAAGCTTACTATATGTGACAATATCCGGACCAGATGTAATAAAGACGGAAGTTGGAAGGTGGCATGATTTCAAGCAACACCAAAGGAACCACATGTATTGCTCGGTAAAGGGGATTTTCATATATCTCAAAGGAACTTAGAGTTTGGATTATGGTATCAAAAGGAAAGAGACTATCACTTATTTCCTACGGATGCATATTGGGCGGGCAGGTTGCATTCATGACCAACAAAGCACCGGTGGAGCAACATTCTAATTGGGTGAGTGTTTAGTATCATGTCTAAAAAAAGAAACAATGCGTCATTATCCTTATCACCACAGTTGAAGAAGAGTATATTGCAACATCAATATGTTTTACACACCCGAGGTTCTATGGATGAAACAAACTATGGAAGATATACATGTTGAGTATGATGATCCCATTCCAATATATTGTGATAATATAAACACCATCATTATTTCAAATAACACGGTGATGCACTCCAAGATGAAACACATTCAATCAAGTATCACTTTCTATAGAGCCAAGTTTTTGAGAAGAACATCAAAGTTGAATATGTGGACAAAAGAACAAATGGAAGACATCTTTACAGCTAGCTTCCGAGAGCCTTTAATTATCTTTGTCGAGGAGACTACGGTAATTTCTCAAAGTGAATTATTTTGAGCAACATCTTATATGTCTTAGATTTACAGGAAGCACCATAAAGGGACAATTAATTTTGGGGGTCGATTTAGGGAAGAGTTCGGTCGGGGAGTTTACCCAGGGCGATTCAGGTTAGGGAGGGAGCGCTTGGATGGAAAGAAACCACCTTTGCTATTGATGACAAAGGGAAATAGATTTATGGTCTGGGATCATAGAGGCATGGTTCCAAGGGAAGCGGTGGTTCCACGAGGAGCATGAGTGATATGACTTAGTATTGCAGCTTCAATATTACATCAAAGTGTTTCCATCAATACCAAAGGGGATTGCTTCATTAATTGGAGTTTGGTTTTCATTGATGTCAACCCTTGGGTAAAACCGATAGCAAATTACGGTAGCACAAGGTTTGGGTAATGGACCCAGTTTGTTTGATGGATAATGAATGCGAGTTTTGCTATATTTTCAAGTAAGACTATTTTAGATGGATAGTACATGTCATTACCATTTTACGGTGGTATATGGAACATCACCTAACTCCTCCCGTTTTAGAGAGTTATGGCGATGTGAAGTTAGGAAACCCTCATGAGTCATCTAGAAGCCCCCAAGGTCACAGTAGGTAAAGCATTTTGCAAAGAAATTATTTAAATAATAAAAGTGAAGTGACAAAGTAAAAAAAAAAAAAAAAAAAAAAAAATTTTTATTTTAAATAATAAAGTTAATGAGAGAACTTACTAATTATGGAAGTGGTTAAGTTAAGTGAACAAGTGGTTATAAGTGGGTTAAAGCTAACATAAGGAAAGTGGTTTAGATTTTTAGAAGATTAAATAATAAATTGAAGTGATGAGGGTACTATATGTCAAAGTGGATAAAAAAATGATTTAAAATTATAAAGAGTTAATGGATAGATTACTAGGTGGACAAATTGGTTGCAGAAATTGGATTAGCCCTAAAATAAGGAAAATGGTTTAGATGGTTAGAAGGTAGCCTTATGAGGAAGCTACATAAAAGTATAAATAAGAGCAAAGTGTATCTCATTTTAATCACACTTGAGCATTTGAATATATACAAGTGGTAGGGTAACCATAGGATATCTAAGGCGAATTTTACAAGGAAGGTGAAGTAAAGGGAGTCGAGAAATTCAAAGGGAGGGATAAATTCTTTGATGATGCTTCTAAGAATGCAAGCTCTATAAGTTCTCTCTCTAGAATAAGCCAAGAATTCAACAAGGTATGCCATTTTGCTATAACTCAGCACCGATGGGTTCAGTAGTGTAATCTAAGAGATTTGCTAAAAAGACAGCGAAGAACATACGTGTACCATTTTGAGATCTCTATTCATTACATATTACATAGTTATGATTATTGCAAGTTAGGGTTGACTAATAATCCAAATTAGTCATTTGAGACCTAAAGTAAAGTTTGATGAAAATGCTATTCTCTTGTTGTTAAAAGTTAAGGAAGGTTTGTAGGTATGTGATCATATACACTAGGTGCAGTAAGAGTTCACATCCGGATTTGGATGATGATATTGATGAGAGTTTTTGGTTGAGGTACATGTTAAGGTACATGGTTGAGACAAGTAGTTGATGAGTTGGCACATACATGAGGTGTATACATGATGATGTTAGTACATCTTGGTGAGTCATAGTTTATCTTTATTTGATGCATGATTGGTACATATTTGGTGCAGTTGATACACTCATTGATGAAACAGGTTGAGGTATAGGATTTGGTGCATGGTTGATGCACTTGTTTTATGAAATGCAGGCTAATTGCGGTTGTTTTGAGTACGAGGTTGGTGCATGGTTGATGTACTTGTTTATGGTATAGGTTTATTACAATTTTACATGATTATATATCTGCTAGTGATAGTGTGATAGTGGTTCCATCATTCTACTTATATTTAAGTGATTGGATAGGAAAGGAGAAAAGTGGTTTGTATACCTTAGGTTGTAGCCATAGAAAATAGGAGGTTGTAGCCTCTGTTATAGAATTAATCGGTAAGTGCAGACTTCATGAATCTCCCTAACTTTAATAAGAAACTAGAACAAAACAAGGCAATACATTGCTCTTTCCTTAGATTTCAATTATCAAATGAGAAATGGATCTAGAACATACCTTTTAAATATTGAAGATCTGACTTCGCTAATGAAATCCAAGCTCCATCACAAGGTTTGTGAGAAATATCTACAAATAATCACAAGCCAACGATGACAAGAATAACAAAGCCTACTTGATATGAAACTATGTATGTGATCAAGGAATATTTAATGTGAACAGTAGATTCATAAAGAAAAGAAAATTGCATCTGTATTAAATAATAAAAGGGTGTAACCAAAGCCTTGATTTTGTAAGGTCCCTTCCAACTATTCCTTGCTTCGTACACTTGATCCTGATTCTATGGTTTGGATCTTATAGCTACTCACAATTACTATTCAATCAAGCTATAGCCAACTTTTCCAAGATAATTTCCCAAGCTATAGCAACTAGCCCACTCTCCATGAGAGCTCCTCTCCTTTTATAAGATGAAGAGGGTAAGGTTAGGAGGTTAGGATGATCTCACTAAAATCAGAAAAAGCAGGTAAGATCCAAACTGATCAAAGGCTACCTCACCATAGAAGCTTCTCAGCTACGAAACATGAGAGATGCTTGTTTTTCCCATGTCACAATCATTTGCACCCACTTATAAGCTTGGCGTGTGACATCATGAAACCATGTTTAGGTACAACATGTGGCGATATGGGATCATCCCTTTACCCTAGAAGCTGAGGGCAGGGTAAGTGATCCTCCCTTACTAGGAGTTTTATTAAAGTGAAAATATGATTTGTTTTTTTAGGCAAAGTTCTTCTCCCTTCTTTCTTCAGAATTGAGACCAGTCCCTCTTAAGACAACATATAGGTTTACATCATCAGCGATCATCGGGATGATGAAAATAATGTGTAACGAAGGCCCCAAAAGTATGAAATTAGAACAAAGTGATAGGTGAAATACTTTACAGCCAGTGTCTTGGGAACAAAGGAGAACCGTCGATTACAGGCTTGGCAAAAAACAAATATATTACAATAATATATCATCATTGGTGAATTCCCATACTCATAATACAAATGTAGATCAAACATAAATTTGACATGCAAATATCCATGTCAAGTAAGGCAGGTCCTTGTAGCCACCAAACATACTGTGGATCCATGCCAATATGACTCAAATATGAACATAGCCACCAAAAATACCTTTGTGGATGTATGTGTTAAAGACTCAAATTTGAACATATCCAGGACAGATACACTATGGATCTATGCAACAATACAATCTGAATATACTCCAATGCAACACAGATCTATCCCGAGAAAGGTCCGAGGTCTTCATCCCACCCTACTCTATATGAATACGAATCTAACCATGCAGATACATGTGATGAAGTTGAACATGGTAAAGAGCCTTGGGAATTAGACCATGAGTGTATACCATTAACAAGTGTGGGGAAATCACCATTAATGTCAATGACTCCCAAGATTGCTGTTACAATCAAAGAGATGTGAATTAATGGTGAGAGTCGTGCACTTTCGGTGGAATCTTGATCGAGAGTCAATAATGAAAACCCACTCTCAAAAGTGAGGAAACTGTCATTAGGGCATGCAAGTTATAAGGTACCAAATAGTTTCTAAATCTAATTCCTGGACAATGAGTTGAATTAAATAGGAAAAGTCTCGTCGCGGGAAGGCCTTAATGTATCCTCCATCAATGACCGCGAAGCGGGTAACAAGATTTGTAGGTCAGTAACAAATTGAGTCGGGATTGACTCGAGAGATGGCAGTAATAGAAAGTCTGGGATAGAAATGGTACGCAATGAAGAGATTTCGAGTTGAAATTCTCTTTGAACATAATGACAACCACGATAATTGACTTGGAAACACTTGACTCAACAGCAAGGATCATAGACCAAAGTAATTTTATAAAGGAGTATGATCAAGAGACAAACAAATTTTCCAACCTGAAACAAAATGAATGAAAGGGTGTCATATTCAAAGTGACTCTTCCATAGAATCACGAGTTTGAATACATTTATTTCCCAATTCCCTCCCCACCATTTGAAACCTCTTTATTTTTATACAAGCAGGGATGATAACATATGCAGGCTAGTAAGCTCATCAACCGGATGAGTCCTCGAGTATTTTAATGGAAACCTAGGAAGGAATTGGTTTACCCGTTCCTATATAGGATACTTTCGATGTTTTGTTTCACGAGTCAAAGAAATGGCTTCGAGTTTTCATATTTAGAGTCTAAAAAACACTTAAGAAAAATCCATAGGAGTCTTTTTTAGTAAAAGTGATGCGATGAGGCTGAAAAAGAGATAAAATATCCCTCAACATATGTTTTCTTCAAATAATTTAGAGTGTGAAAAGATAAGATATTTCGACAATATTTTCATGTTTAGAGAGTCTA
The DNA here is from genome assembly GCA_010110895.2 of Picea sitchensis. Taxonomy (NCBI): domain Eukaryota; kingdom Viridiplantae; phylum Streptophyta; class Pinopsida; order Pinales; family Pinaceae; genus Picea; species Picea sitchensis. The sequence goes on along the minus strand of SNQJ01S0201516.1, from coordinate 7,340 downwards.
AAAGAGCTTAAAGGGAACTCCGGGGGTTCCTTTTACATTATAACCTTTAAGAGTCAGAAAAAGTGATAAAAGTTTACTCGGTACATTATCAAGTATTTACGAGCACGAGAAAAAAAATACTTGAGCTTTCGACATTGTTTTCTTTTTTTATGCAAACTTAAAACAAAAAAACTATGCTTGGGATAGATTTATTTTTACACAAACTTAAAACTAGCCAAGTATGCTTGGACTGGTTTCATTTTACACAAGCTTGAACTAGAGGAAACTATGCTTGAGGTAGGTGGTTTCATTTTTACACAAGCAGACAGGAAAACTATGCTTGTGACTTCCCAATGCATGGTTGGTACATAGCTGACTTAAGAAACTAGTGACTCTAACTTCAACATGATGTCCAAAGGAGGCTGAAAGCATTGCCCCCAAGATTCGGTTAGATCCAACGACATAGGAGGATAAAAATAAACTTCAAATAATATACATAACAAAGTACTTGGCTCAATGAAGGGGAAAAATCTATTTCATTTTTTAGCGATATTGACACATGAACAAAACTATGTACCATTGAATCCGGGTTCAATCCCGGACCTCTGTTTCATTTTTTACTGATCTTGACCACGAAAAGAACTATGTTCGTAAGCTTTGTTTCATTTTTGTATGAGGTTCCTTAGATATGAAAAAACTATCCTCATAACCTGTTTCATTTTTTAGCAGGGTTGCCACTGAGAGAACTATGAAACTATCCTCTGGCTGGTTTCATTTTTACTTGAGCTTGAAATCGCAAAACTATCCTCACAACTGGTTTCATTTTTAACGAGCTTGAAATCAGAAAATCATGCTCAAAGCTGGTTTCATTTTTTAATGAGCTTGAAATCAGAAAACCATGCTCAAAGATGGTTTCATTTTTTAATGAGTTTGAAATAAAAAAACCATGCTCATAGCTGGTTTCATTTTTTAATGAGCTTAAAATAAAAAAACCATGCTCAAAGCTAGTTTCATTTTTTTAATGAGCTTGAAATCAAAAAACCATGCTCAAGGCTGGTTTCATTTTTTAATGAGATTGAAATTATAAAACCATGCTCAACCCTTTCTTCTTGATCATGGCTTCCAAGAGGGCAACTCTCTGGAAGTACACCATGTCAAGGGACAAAACTTGGACATGGCTTCCAAGAGATCTTCATTGGACGGAAGAAAAAAACTCTGGAAGGAACACATGTCGAGGATCGCGACAGGGGTAAAGAGATCAATCTCTAAAATCCCTATTGAAGAGATCACCATGGAAACTACCGAATCCAATTCATATTCATCGGCAACGGAAGGCATGGGAGACAACGCCACATAATTGACCTACGACGGAGGCGATACCGTCTGCATATAAGCATTGTTTAAGGAGGTCATTGAAGTCAAGTCAGGAACACCGAATAAAATTTGATCAATGGTCACAACTCTTCCGTCGCGAGGGAAAGATATCACACGGAAAATAGTGGACATGATAGCTTTCATGGCATAGACATAGTCTCGCCCAAGGAGTAAAGAGAAATCCAAGGGGTCTTGCACTACCATGACGTCAATAAAGACAATTTTCCCTCCCAAAGTTATAGGAAACTGAGGAAGAACTCCTAAAGGGTGACTGGTTCTTGTGTTAAAAACTAACAGATTCTGCAGAACCGGTACAATCTGAGGATAACCCAAAGCTTGCCAAGAAATATAGGAAAAAATACTAACGGATGAACCTTTGTCTATTAGCGTCTGAGGAACGTCCCGACCACAAACCTGTATTGTAATCTTGAAAGGAATGTGAGAGGGAAGACGAGGTCCAGTTAGCAGACCCCAATTAAAAAGGACGGCCTCATTACTTGGAGGGGGTTTCACGGGAGAAGGAGGAATGCCCCCCAACACGGTAGATTCTGTATCAATGAGAAAAACATGGGAAATATCGGGTTTACTCTTTAGTGGGAGAGTAGGATCGACCGATGAAGAGATCAGATTGACCACTTGGGTTTCATTCTGCAAGGGGAGAATGGGGTCAACGACTGGAAACAGATCGACCGCTTGGGTGACACTCTCTAACATGAGAGTGGGATCAATCGATGATGGGATCAGATCGACTACTTTGTCAACATGATCAACTAAGGACGTGACCATATTGACTACATGATCAACCAGACTAACTGACAAAGGGACCAAATTGATCATTCCATCAACTATAGGTGGGTCGAGAGAAAGCTTACGGTAAGCAACCAAAAGTTGAGGCTGGGAAACGGTCATGTCTTCCAGTAATTTCGAGGCTTCATCCATACGAGGGAAAAGGTGAGTTAGATGACTCCCTTTGCATAACATGCACATGAACTTGAATCTACTTTTCTTCTTCCTAATGGTATCTTGACTAGTTGATGGGAGGTCATCAGCATGTTGTTCAGAGGCTGACGACATGGGTTGGGGAGGGTGTGTAGACCATGCTTCTATAACCTTGGATAGACTAGGGAAATCCTTAAGAAGATGGATACCCTTAAAAATCCTGCAAGGGTACTTGGGCCTATGGGTTGTTTGGGTGATCTTGGTATCATCAACACTCTTAGCATGATAATCAGTGACTGGTGGTTTTCCAACATGTCTGGCAGTGGTTGGAAGTTTGGACCCTTGTTTATTTTTCTTCTTCTTATCCACCGGGTTACTAGATTCAGAGATTTCACTCGGTGAAGAAGATGAAATGGAAGAAGGCCTTGCAAGTGAAGAAGGCGAAGAATATTGTACTGGTGAAGAAGGTGAAGGATCAACATGAGGTTGATTCTCTTGGGGGGAAGTGCTTACAACCAAAGCACTATCTACATTCGGGATTACCTGAGTGGAAAACAACCATACCGGTAATCCAATTGTGAGACCTGGAAGGCTTAAAGTAGAGATGTGAGGAGGACCAATGTTTATGTAAGAAGGAAAAACAAAAGTTTCCTCTGGAAAAAGGGTTCCCTCATTAGTCATGCTAGGAAATGATGCCATTAAACAAATATCCAACCTAGAGCCTGTTGGGGAAAACAAACAGAACACGCTAAAAATCTAGGAAGAAAACAAAACCTTCTCACAATGAGCACACTAGTTGGTGATGAAATCCAATGTCGCAGGAACAATGCAAGAAGGGGCTGAGATAGAGCGGGTGGAAAATTTACGTTGACATCTTGCTTAACGGACTTACACCCTGGTGCAATCTCCCACACATAATCATGGGTATACCATCCAGGGAGCCCGAGTGATTTTGGCCAATGTCTATTCCAAGTACCGTGAAGACTTGCCCCTCCACAATCACCTCGTGTAAAGACCCTAAAGCGATAGGCCACTAAGGTTACCAATTACTACAATGATGCCCAGGGAAACAATCAACAGTCCGATCCATGCACAAAGGCAGGGTATCTAAGATCGAAATCAACTCGAGAGGCTCCCACACATAATCATGGGTATACCTCCAAGTGACCCCCAATAATACGCACAATCTCTACACCAAGACTAACAAAGCGGGGTGAGTAACTCTTCTAGTCTTAATGCGACCTCACGATTGACCCTTGTGTTAGAAGGGATTCCCAGGACAAAATGTAGCAATTGGATTTGAACTCTCCCTATCACAATATACTATTGTGTGTTTGCAACTTTGGAAAGTTATCTTTCACATCTATTCCTAATCCCTACAACTAATCTAATGTAGGTTTGCTACCATAAAATATAAAAATATCTAATCAATTTTTATAAGCGCTTTATTTTAAGGCTATTGTTACTCAAAAGGAAAATGGCGTGGACTAAATGATGTTTTGACTGACTCTAAACAATGCAAAGAAATGAGATTGCAAATATTTCACTTCGATGAAAGCTATATTACGAGAAGGAGAATTTTTTTATCATTCCCAGATGCACAATGTCCCAAAATTTTATTAAACTCATCAATATCAAGAACTTCAAGAAATGAGCCTAAGAGACTGTACACCAATACATGATTCTTTCCCCCCCAAAAAATCATGCAATTTTGCTACTTCAAATACAAAGATGCCCCCAATCTAATGCAAAGTAAGAAATTAATTTTTTTTGTTTTCAAAGATAGCTAAAATCAATAGCAAATCATTTCAAAACAAAAACAACCCAAACAAAGTTTCTCTTTTAACACGAATTATTCAGAAAAAAGAAGTGTTCTTTTCACTAAACAATTCTAAAGAAAAATAAAGCTTTGTAATTGAAAGACACTCAAAACAAGAGATAAAATATTTCAAAATAACACAAGATAAAACAAAGAAAAGGTGGCTAAAATAAGATTGAAATATTGTCAAGCAGACTGTAAACAGACCATAATCAAACCCAAAAATTCACCCCAAAACCATATCTAAGATCTGGGCAAGAAAAACCACTAAAAGATAACAATTTTCCAAATCGTCGCAGGTTGTAAGATGAACACAGTGCGACGATCCTAGATCCTCACAAGGAACAGAAGGGCCACAAAGCGACGACGTCACACTGTCTCTGCAACCAAGAGCGCGTCGATCCTATATCGTTGCACTGTCCCTCAAATCAGGGTGCGACGATCAAATGAAAAAAATTGGAAAAAAATAAAATTAAGAAGGTTTTCCAATGAATTTAAAGAGTCAAAGAGTTCATCTGGATCTCCCAGTGACTCATAAAACAGAACCCAGGCAATCAAAGAAGGAAATCAAGATAAACTAGGAAAACAATTCGTTCCCCAGTATGGTCTCTACTTTTGTTACAAGATTAATCGGTAACTGCAAACACAACCAAATATCCCTAGCTTCACTACGAAACTAGAACAAAACAAGACAATACACTTCTCTTTCCTTAGATTTCAATTATCAAATGAGAAATGGATCTAGAACATACCTTTTAAATATTGGAGATCTGACTTCACCAATGTAATCCAAGCTCTATCACGAGGCTTATGGAGAAATATATGCAAAAGAACACAAGCCAACGAAGACAAGAATAACCGAGCCTACTTGATATGAAACTATGTATGTGATCAAGGAATCATACAATATGGACAAATAAGATTCATATAGGAAAGAAAATTGCATCTGTATTAAATAATAGAAAGAGATATTACAACCAAAGCCTTGATGTTGCAAGGTCCCTTCCAACTGTTCCTTGCTTCCCACACACTTCTGATCCACAGATTCTGTGACTATAGATTTGATAGCTACTCACAATTACTATTCAATCAAGCTATAGCCAACTTTTCCAAGCTAATTTCAAAAGCTACCAAACAACTAACCCTCTCCACGAGAGCTCCTCTCCTTTTATAAACTGAAGAGGATAAGGTGAGGAGGTTGGGATGATCCCACTAAATCAGAAAAGTGATTAAGATCCAAACCTATCAGAGGCCACCTCACCATAGAAGCTTCCCCTTCTAGAAGCATCGAGAAGATGCTCATTTTTCCCACGTACAAAAATCGTCGCACCCTTATAACTGAGCAGAGTGCGATGACGTCGCAAGATAGGTTTAGTACAACATGCGACGATCTGGGATCATCGCACCCCTAGAACTAGAGAGGGTGCGACGATCCTCCTTACTAGGGTTTTTACAAAGGAAAATATGATTTCTTCTCTTAGGCAAAGTTCTTCTCCCTTCTTTCTTCAGGAATTCAGGCCACTGATCCCTCTGAAGCCAACATATAGGTTTACATCATTAACAATCATAGGGGTGACAAAAATAATGTGTAACAACCTCCTTCTGGTTGTGGCAGAGAATTGGGGAGTTGGAACTTCCTTCAGGTTGTAGGCTACAACCACCTATCCTTTCCCCATCCAACCACCCTGAAATATAAGAAGAATGATGAAACCATTGTCACACTGTCATTGTGAGATAAACTATTGTAAACATGTACCATTATGTGCCACTGACTTGTAATCAACCTGTGCCACTTTCATGTAACCAACTTGTACCTGTTCCACTTTCATGTAACCAACTTGTACCTGTGCCACTTTCATGTAACCAACTTGTACATGTGCCTTTCCTGTACCAGAAAAACTAAATAAACCAACATGTACCAATAATCTCCTCAATATACTAGGTCTGATAACATAGATCTCATACCCAAAATCACAAGAATATCACTCAAACCATGTGCCAACAATGCACATCAATCATGTACATCAACACTATACAAAGATAACCAACAAGATGTACCAATCATGTATCAACAACAAACCAAACTATGCCTCAACAAAATGTATCAATATCACCATGTACTTCAAGTATGTATCTTATCCATGTACCCAATCATATACCTCTACCATATACCAACAACATACACCAAGATAACCAACAAGATACCTCTAGCAATGCACCACACTCTCCATAAATCAAATACCATAAATCCTCACATCAACCATGTGCCACAAACTCACTATTATACAACCTCTATCTATAGCAATAAATTCAACAACATACCTCAACCAAAATCCCTCAAACATGAACCAATACTAAACTTCAGTAGATTTGCCTCAGATCAACTCTACATCAAGCCCTAAACTTCCAAGAGGGTATCCAACAGATTTACAAGGAAAACCCTCAACAAAATTCATATATTCAACAATACACATATGAAAACCATACATTTTCTTCTTATAGCGTTATGCTGTCGTGGTTTTTATATCATGATTTTTTTGCCACAAATCTATTACTGCAATTTCTTTGCCGCCGCGATTTTTCTGTCGCACTTTTTTTGTCGCGGTTTTTTTGCCGTACTTTTTCTGTCGCACATTTCTTGCCACGATTTTTCTGTCGCACTTTTTCTGTCGCGATTTTTTTGTCGCACTTTTCCTGCCGCGATTTTTCTGCTATACTTTTTCTATCGCACTTTTCTTGCCACGATTTTTCTGCCACACGTTTTCTGCCGCACTTTTCCTACCACGATTTTTCTGCTGCACTTTTCTCTATCAATAATACCTGCCCAAATAACCTTTCACAAAATAGATATTCACTGATATTCAGTAGGTGCTAATGGGAGACCCTTTCTCTCTTATTTATACTCTCCAAACAACTTCCTCTAGAAGTATCAACTTTTGTCCACTTAACCACTTTGTCCACTTAGCCACTTTTTCCACTTAACCACTTTGTCCACTTAACTTAACCACTTTCCACACATAGTAATTTCTCCACTCCTAGTTGCAACTAAATTTATTATTTAATTAATTTCTTTTGCAACCACTTTGACTTATACATAAATAGTAAACTCATCACTCCTTGTTTCAACCAATTTATTATTTAAATAATTTCTCTTTGCAACCACTTTAACTAGTTTATTATTTAAATAATTTATCTTTACTCACAACTTCTTGTTGCAACTAAATTTTCT
>SNQJ01S0201515.1:18487-28784 GCA_010110895.2 Picea sitchensis | reverse complement strand
TCAAGGGTTTGGTAATAATAAAGTGTGGTTTCTTCTATATTGTTTTGTGGATTTATTTTGTATTCAGTATTTGTGTTGATTATATTGGTAGATCTATTCAGGTTCTTAACATTCACACTCTCTCTAGGTCTACGTCCACAAAATTGTGCTTTATAATATATTAAGATGAAGCATACAGTTCTTGTCTGCGCTCTTAGCTAGCAGATCTTCTTTCTTATCCTTTCTTTCTCTCCCCCCTATGCACCCAGCTTCAGGGTTGACCTTTGCACCCAGTTGAAGATCTTACAATAACAGAAGGCGCTACACTCAACACTTCTCTCTCACATGACAATAATCGCTCGTGCCAATAAAAAAACTAGAACCAACAACCACCAACCCCATGTCCTTTAGACCTCTATTTATACATTACAAGATCTCACCGACAGCCTTAGTCCGAGACGTAAGTGTAAAAACCCTAGATACCAAAACCCTAGGTGTCTAAAACCCTAGGTCAACTTGACCCATGTGTTTAGGGCTTCGCCATCCTGTCTTTCCTTCCTTCTCGTGCAGTGGTCCAAAGCATCTAACGGTAGATTTTTCCGCTTACTGAGTTGTCCACAATCTGTCTTCCTTGTTGATTTGTCATCCTCGATCTCCTCATCCAATGTCTTTCTTTCTCTTACTTCGCTCCATCTTTTTCTACTCTTTTGCTTACTTTGACCCAGTAACAGTCATTGTGTCTTCCGCGCAGTTCGCATTTTTCCTTTTCTTCCTTGATCTTCGCTTGCTTCCTTAACCAAGGGCCAACAGGCCCCCAACACTCACCTGTGACTTGTCTTAAGGCACTTCAGATCTCAACCTCCTATGTCACTTCGACTTCAGACTGCTCAGGGCAGCCTTTGCTTCCAGCTCTAGTCCTCCCTTCCTTCCTTGTGTAGATTGTATTTTCTGTGTCTGGCACCCAGTTTGAACTGCACCTCGTACCTAGAACGTTTTCCTCATTCTTTTACTAAGAGTTGTGAGGCAGTTGATTGTCATAATACAATTTCAACTGGCTCCCATTCACCAAACCTTCCTTCCATTCTCCATTCAAAGTCTTCAACTGTGCAACTCCTCCTTCTGTAACATAGGCAACCTCATATGGCCCAAGGCAATGCGTTCTGAACTTCCCAGGATGCTTCATGAACTTACTGTCATATACCAGTACCATATCACCTTGCTTAAATACCTTTTGCTTGATGTTTCTATCATGGTAGGCCTTCTCTCTTTCCTTCTGAACCTGTTGGTGAAATCCTGTAATGAATCGGTCTTCTTCCAGTTCAACCAACTACGCAAGACTCTCTCGAACAACACCAGTGTCATCCATATTTGTAAAGGAAACAATTCTCAATTTGGGTACCAAATATTCCATTGGGACAATGGCTTCGAGACCATACACCAATTTGAAGGGGGTTTGCATGGTCATTTTCTTGCAAGTGGTTCTATTGGCCCATAATACTGTTGGTATTCTTAAATCCCAGCCGCCCCTGTTCACACTGCAAATCTTCGTTAGCGTTATCTCCAAGATCTTGTTGAATGCTTCAACTGTCCCATTTTCTTGTGGATGGTAAGGTGTGATCTTTTGATGATGGACAACAAATTCCTCGGTCAAGGCTTCAATTGTTTTATTGATGAAATGTGTGCCTTGATCGATCATAAGGATCTTCGGGCATACAAACTTGGTTATAATGTCATCGAATATGAAGCATGCAACTATAGTGGCACTACAGTCCTTAACTGCTCTTTCTTCGGCCCATCTGGTCAAGTAATCTGTCACAGTGATTATGTACCTTGCTCATGTGTGTTTCCTTGGTGGGTTAATAGGTCCCACGAAGACAATGGCCCATTTCTCAAATTATTATAGGGTCAGTTGTGGTGCTAATGGAATTTCATCTCTTCTAGATGGTTTCCCAACTCTTTGGCATACATCTCAGGCTCTATAATAGTCCTTAGCATCTTTGTGTAAGGTAGGCTAGCAAAGGCCAACTCTAAGAACCTTATGCACAGTTACTTTCCCTGCGTAGTGTCCTCCTGCAATGCCTTCATGAGCTTTGGCGCGGATCAATGGTCGCTCTGCTTTCATAACACACCTCCTCAGCATCTCATCAGGTCCCATCTTATATAGTTGTCCAGCTATAAGTGAAAATTTTATAGCGCGCACTTCTATTTGTTTCTTCTGGGTGATTGTATATTCACTAGGTGCCATTCCTGTTGACAGGAACTGGACTATTTCTGCAAAGTGGTCATCAATCTTTCTAATGTATAGCAACTGTGCATCCAACAGTGTATCCTCCAAACTAGTAGCCTCTTCTCCATGTTCCAACCTTGACAAGTGGTCAGGACCTTTGTTCATTTTTCCTGGATTAACCACGATCTCAAAATCATATTCCTGAAATAGCAGAAGCCATCATCATATTCTCCCCCCCCAACATTGGCATGTTGACTAGGTATTTTAGCATGGAGTGATCAGTAAACATTTTAAAGTGTCCTCCCAGCAAATAGTGGCGGAACTTCTGCAGCACATACAACATGGCTAACCCTTCTCTTTCAGTAGTGGTGTAATTGATCTTTGTTGTTGATAGATTCCTACTAGCAAAGGCTAACGGTTGTTTGATGTATCATGTTCCTGGTTGTGCTAACACAGCTCCTAATGCAATAGAAGATGCATCGACATGCATGTGAAATTCCTTGCTCCAATCTGGGAAAACCATAATAGGCACAGTAACCATTTTTTTTTTCAGCGTGTTGAAGCTCTGTTGGCATTCTTCAGTCCAGTGAAATTGACAGTATTTCTTCAAAATCTTCTCCATGGGTTTTGTAATCTAGGCATAGCCTTTGATGAACTTCCTATAATGTCCAGTGTGTCCCAGTGTAGTGCGCAGCTATTTGACTGAAGTAGGAGGGGGTAGATCAACCATGATAGAAATTTTAGATGGATCTACCAACAATCCCTGCTTGCATACAATATGACCTAACAACACTCCAAATGGTGAAAATAAAATGCACTTATTTAGGTTTAGGGAAATCTGACACTGCCTGCACTTGTCCAACATTATCCTTAAATATTCGATATTGTTTTTCAATAAACTAAAAATAGTCCAATCATCAAAGTATGCTTATAGAAACTTATATAGAAACTCCTTGAATGCTTTGACCACCACCCTGGAAAATATGGCTGGGGCATTCTTCAATCCAAACGGCATTATTGTATATTGGTAGGATCCCCATTCTGTGGAAAAGGTGGTCTTATGGCAATCTTCCTTGGCAATCTGGATATGATGGTATCCTGAAAATCCATCTGTAAAAGAATATACCTCTTGGCCTCCTATATTATCTAACACTTCGTCAGTGAATGGCGTAGGCAAGGGGTCATGCAAACAGGGATCGCTCGGCTTCCTGAGATCTACGCATATCCTAATTTCTCCTTTCTTCTTGTCTTGTACCATCATAGGGCTAATCCATTCTGATTCTTCAACAGGTTCTATAATCCCTGCTTCCAACATTCTATTGAGCTCAATCTTCACTTTCTCCTTATATTTAGGGTTCAATCTGTAGGGTCTTTGTTTGACTGGTCTTTCATATGGTTTCAAAGGGATCCTAATCTGTCCCATGGGCCCTTTAATGCCCTTCATATCAATGAAATTGATTGGAAACAAGTCTTGATACTCATGTAGAAATTATGTGATCTTGTCAATAGTGGCAACATCCCAATAATCTCCAACATTTGCAAGCTTCAGTGTTTTATCTGTTCCAATATTGACTTTCTTGATCTTTATCGGTTGTCCAACAAATGGTAGCTCAACTCCTAGTCCTTCCACATCTCTATGGCCTTCTTTTTTTTCGATGTTCACCTTCCTAGGATCATCGTCTTCATTAGTATTGATGTTGTAACAGCCTTGCAGTTTCTGGAGAGGCGCAGTCCATTCGTCCTCTTCTTGTTCCAAAGAGAGGCTAGGTGCCTCCTCGAACACTTTATGTCTTACAACCTATAATGCGTGATCTACTGTAGGATATTGGCTTTCAAATAAAAATGTAGTGACAAAGTTCTGAGTCATACCTTCCCAATCTACAGTGATGAGGTGCAGCTTTGCTTGAAGGTACCAGTTGATAGGGGTTGTGTCCAATGTGTTTATGAATTTGTGCACCCACTTTTCTTGAGGAATATTACTCCATGCTTCCTCGCAACTTCGCACATGGTCCTTCGGGCAGCTCCGACCTATGTATCTAAATTCGCAGCCATCTACTTGCGTTGAGAATCGCGTTGTCATCAGAGTACGACATTGTACCCAGTCTGTAATGTTGTTTTTTTGTGTCCCCCGCCATCTTGTTGGTGTGGATTTCAAGGCCTCATCCATTGCCAACAATTGTTGTTGCGTTGGTACACTTTCTTCAAAGTCCGACAAGAAGGTCTCTATAGGATTTAGACCATCAAAGGTGGGTAAGTTACTTACTGTTGTACCGATCCAGCGTACTTCTCTGGTTAATCTAGCACATCTCCTTGTAGATACTTTGCACATTTTGTTCTTCCAGTTCACTAGTGCTTCTTATGAATTTGATGAACATGCGTTGTCACTTCGCCAACTCAAATTTCCATCCATCGTAGGATTAATGTAATCCTATTGTCTGGATGTTAATTTGTATATGTTTTCCAGTGTATATGCGAGGTCTTCTTCTCTTATGGGCTTTATGTATCACTGATCTTCATTAGGATCTAAAGGTGCGATGACCCTAAGTACATCTCCTTCAAACATCATTCTTCTTTTCTTTAAATCGACCACAGTGGAATTATTGAAATCCCAATCAATTCCTAACAGCGCAAGGTAAGGACAACTATCATCAACTATCTCAATTACCTCGAAGTCTGCAAACGTCCTCACTCCGTCGATGTCCACAAGGACATGTTCCAATCTTCCAAAGGGGCTTATAGCTTGTTGATTATCCATCCTAAGTCTAATAGGGGAATAGATCAACTTGGGTTTTCCCATTAGTGCCCAGGTTTGCTTCTTCATGTCATTGACCTTCGACCCTAAGTCAAGGACCACATAGTCTATATCATACTCTCCAATCTGAAAATTCAGGTGTAGTTCCTTATTTTTCCTTCTCTTCTTGGATAGTTGATGTACTACTTTATTCAGTAAAGGATATACCCTTCCTATATCATATTGTCTAACCAAATTTTGCATTTCTTGTATGGCTCTCTCATCTTTAATCAACTCTATAAACATATACAAGAAATAGACAAGTTTACTTGACTCTTTTCCATCTCTAGGTGAAGCAGATTGATCAAATGCCAGAGGCATTCCACATTCTCTTACTTCTGGTCGTGTCTTTGATGAAGAACCTTCATCTCCCTTGAATTCTCTTATTTCCTCCTCGAACATTTGTTTTTCTTTCTTCGAATCAAAAGTTTGTGTCTTCTATGTAGCTTTCCTAACTCTTGATTTTTCTGTAGTCTTTCCTTGGGTCATTTTGTCTTCTCTTGTAACAATGCCTCCTTGAGTGATAACAGTGACTCTAGGGTCTGCTCTGCAAGGTTATGCTTTTATTAATTGTATTTGCGGGTTCTGTTGAGATCCTTGTCTCTCCTAAAGTTTAGCAAGCAATGTTGGACATTCCTCGATAACATGTTTGAAGGAGTTGTAATAGCTGCAAGTGGTACAAGGGTTATGAAAATCCCTTTCCAAGTGTCCTGGTTGTGCGCAGTTATAACAGATTATCTTTCCTTGAACTCGACCCATACCTCCTCCTCTTCCTCTTCCTCGGAATCCACCGCGAGGGTTGAAGTTTCCTCTCCCAGGGGAGTTATATTGTGTAGTGTTTCCTTCTTGTTGTACTTTGCCTTGAATTTTTTATATATCCCTTGACCTTTTGTGCATGACGTTGTAATCCCTACAATCCATATCATCATGCCCCACAGACTTACAGAACGTTCAATACAAATTTTTGGGTGTTTGAACATATTTTTTCATGTAATAGCACTCACTAGGGCGATGTCTATTTCTACATACCTCGCACCAGGGTAGGGTAACTTGCTTCAAGGGGCTCGGAGCTCTAGAGGCCAAGTATTCATGGAATAGGGGAAAGTTTTCCTTGTCATGGCCTTCTTATTTGCATCTAACACACCAGATATCTTCTCTTTTGTCTTTTCCCTTGTCTTTCTTCATATCTTCGACCTGTAGAGACAAACTAGTTAGCTGACTCAAGATTTAACTCATACCTGAGCTGGATTCTCCCATAGGGGTTGATTCTAGCTTCATGGCGATCTCCAGTGCCTCAGCCTACGAAGAAATATTCTATTGCATCAAAGGAACTCTGATGTGTGGTAAGAGGGCAGTAATGAACCATTCCTTGTTCTGTTCATCTGGGATTTGAAAACTCAGATGGCCTGTCAAGGTCTTAAATCTCTGATCGAACTCCCATACTGGTTCATCTATTCTCCACTTGATTTATTTTAGTTTTGTAATGCACTGTGACTCTGACTTGGGTTTCTTGAACTCGGCAATCAGCGTGTTCTTGATCTCATTCAATGGTTTAGGCTGGGCAGTTCCCTTAACAAACTTCATGTACCAACTCAGTGTGCGGTCTCTTAGGGTAGTACTAAACCGATCTCATTTGTCAACTTCATTGGTGATCTTAATACTCCATATGGCTTCACATAGAAGCTAGTGTTGATCAGGATCTTCAGATCCATCTCCTTTGAAGGTGGGTAACCTCATCTCATCTGCCATAGATCTTCCTAGGTTTCCTGACTGAGTATGTGTTGGGCTACTAGTGGTAGTGCTCTGAACGCTCATGTGACTCTGATTAATCTGATTGTTTAATGTTGTTGAATAAACAGGAGGATTAATAGCACTTAATTCAACAATCTGTGCAGTTCCTGAAGCTTCTGGCTCTTCCCAGCGAGGTTCTTCATATTTCCCTTCCTCTAGCCTAGCGGACTCTGAATGCTCTTCATCCGTTAGATCTTCCTCTTCTCCACTGTAGAAACCCTCTTCCTCATAGTTCTTCTTAAATAGGTTCATAAGAGGAACTTCTTTGAACACTCTCCCACTGCGCATATGTCTAGCTTCTGTGTCGTTGTCGATGTCTGAGTTCTTTAACATTAGCTCTTCAATCCATCAGACTAATGTATCTTCAAGATGTTCTTCTCATGCAATAGCATCTTGATCTTCAACTTCAGAAAATGTAAAAAATTTCCTCTAGGTCCCTTAAAGAAGTATCTCTCTGCTTGGCTATATGATTCTACTCTGTCAACAACAAACTCAGTGATATACCCTCCAATGGTACTATCAAACCAGTGATCTATTTCTCTTGACATGACGTTATCAACTCTCTTGACATTCTTGATCAACGTCGATGTCCAAACCACAGGTGGCCTAGATCTAATCTCAAATTGGGTATCTGCTAACCTAGCTAACCACTCATATAACTCTCTATGGATTCCTCCAAAGAAAATCTCGCGTGTATTAGTAAAGATATATCTTTCTAGCCAATCCTCTATACTAATATTAGGGTTCTTGTTCTGGGCTTCAGCGAAGTCCTTTTCTTCATCTTCTATCCACTTCTGAATCTTTGTCTTTGATGGAAACCACCTTGACATTCCCTCAAGAAGATTCATGTCCCAGCAATGGAACCATTTGTTGGCATAGGGGCAGACCCAGGGTTCGACTCCAAGAGCGCACCACAAGCCCTAACTACTGGCCCTTTTGGCAACACCTGCGAGGGAGATGTAGTCTCACCCGAAGTAGCGATGTGAGGGTTGCAGGACAGAGATGTCTACAACCAAAGGGAATACCAAGTGGGTCTAATACAAGAGAAATACAACATCTATATATCACTTACCATTTTAGATCTACTCCACAAAACTATCTATCAGATCTAACACAGTAATGCAATAAATGTATACCAAATGACAAAGAACATAGCATCAATCACACACAAAACACAAGATATATGTGGTTCACCCTCTCTCTAGGGATATGTCCACAGAATTGTGCTTTATAATATATTAATATGAAGCATACATTTCTTGTCTGCGCTCTTAACAAGCAGATCTTCTTTATTCTCCTTTGTTTCTCTCCCCCCCCCTGCGCACCCAGCTACAGGGTTGACCTTCACACCCAAATGAAGATATTACAATACCAAAAATATCTACACTCAACACTTCTCTCTCACACGACAATAATCTCTCATGCCAATAACAAAACTAGAACCAACAATACCAACAACAATAATAACAACCACCAACCCCAGGTCCTTTAGACCTCTATTTATACATTACAATAGCTCACGGCCTTAGGCTGAGACCTAAGTGTCAAAACCCTAGATACCAAAACCCTAGGTGTCTAAAATCCTAGGTCAACTTGACCCGCGTTTTTAGGGCTTCGCCAGCCTGTCTTTCCTTCCTTCTCGCTTAGTGCTCCAAAGCATCCAACGGTAGCTTTTTTTGCTTGTTGAGTTGTCCACAATCTATATTCCTTGTTGATATGTCATCCTTGATCTCCTCATCCAACGTCTTGCTTTATCTTACTTCGCTCCATATTTTCTTCTCTTTTGCTTGCTTTGACCCAGTAACAGTCACTCTGTCTTCCACGCAGTTCGCATTTTTTCTTTTCTTCCTTGATCTTCTCTTGCTTCTTTAACCAAGGTACAACATGCATTTGTCTTTGTGATGACCTTCAGTCCTACACTTGGTACACTAGACTTGTTCTCATTTCTCCTTCCCTTTTTTAATCTCTACCAGTTGAAACGTCAAAGCATCCAACTACATCTAAAATTACACCATCCCTCCACTATCTCCTATAGGAGATGGTTCCAATTTCACTGGAACTTACAGTGCCTCGAGCTACGACACAACCTTCTGTTGAATCAATGGAATGTGTATGTGTGGTAGAAGTCATGCAATAAACCATTCTTGATGTTGTTTATTGGATATCTGGAATTTCATCCCACCCATCAGTTCCTTGAACCTTTGATCAAAGTCCCATATCAACTCTGTTTGCACCTGTTTAATCTCCTTCAGTTCTGTAATGTACTGCGACTCAAACTTTGGATTCATGACCTCTTTTAACAATGCTTGTACTATATCTGCTAAAGTCTTGGACTATCCTATAGGTGTGGTACTCTACAGCTTCATGTACCATACTAAAGAACGACCTCTAAATGTTGTTTCCAACTTCACAATCTTCACAGCCTCATCCTAGACATTCTTTGTGGCCCAAATTGTATCACAGACAAACAGATGTTTTTCTGGGTCCTCTAAACCAACTCCCTAGAATTCAAACAGTCTGAGGGAATTGTCTACCGCTACCATGTTTCTTTGTGTATTCCCTCATCTTGGTGATGTTGGTTGAATCTGACTCTATGCATTGTTCCCACTTCTCTTATTGATACTAATTTGTCCTCCCTGGCTAACTCTTGTAGAATTTCAATACAAATTAAGTATTTCCTGTGATTCTCCTGATCTAAAAATTATATGCCACTGTTAAGTACATAATCACTTCTACTATTATTCTTGCAGAAAATTAAACCACGATCACAAAGTGAAATATCAAGAACACATAACACAAAAGTTTTTCTAGGAAAGTGTAAAGCTAAAAACCCCACTATCATATATTATGTATATCATGGATCATGAAACAATCTCATACAAAACTCTAATCCAAGAGATCTCAGTACAATACAATCGTCTCACACTATCATACACAAATCAGAAAATACATGTGCCAATTCTCTGTGTCTAGACAGCCTGCCTCCTCTGCACAATCCCTGCAATTAGAATTCTCACAATCAATTCGAATTACTTAGTTTGCACATGCCCATTAGCATATCCACCGCATGTGTGATTACATGAGTGCACTTCACTCAAATCACAATTGATAGCCAAATTGTCCCTTTCACCTGTTATCTCAACTGGATATCCACTGGATTTGACATGCATGTAGTTAACCGTGGTGAATATTCAATTGCATGTGAGTTCACTGATTTGAATTAATGAATAGTTAATTCACTGAACTCTCACTAGTGCAAGTTTAGTTACAACTAGTACAACTAAGCTTAACTCACTAAAACTACACTTATAACTCGGTTACAACTTCAAGTCACCTCCATGTCTTACCAGTCAACCTTTGAACTCGAATTTCCCATAGTTAACTGATTTTCCATTTCAGTTAATTATATTCAAGTAATTATGAGATAATACATCGATATTTATTGTCCAATTTATTTAAGGGAAAAGTAAATTAGACACATGTTTCTTGTTGACTTTTCAACACTCCCT
>SNQJ01S0201515.1:0-16856 GCA_010110895.2 Picea sitchensis | reverse complement strand
TATGATGAATGTGCCAGCCCATCTGCACTGAGAGTGCAAGGATGGATCTTATGGAAGAGTACCTTGTGATAGGTGCAAAGGTCTCATCATAATATATCCCCTCGATCTGTGAGAAGCCTCGGGACACAAACCTGGCCTTGTACTTCTCCACACTCCCATCAGCAGCTTTCTTTACCTTGTAGATCTATCTTGAACCTACCACTGATTTGTCGATCGATCTTGGGACAATTTCCCATGCACTGTTTTTTACAATGGAGTCATACTCCTCTACCATAGCATCAACCCAAGTGGGATCCTACACTTCTTCCTGAAAGGAAGATGGTTCAGTCACAATGCATTTGCTCATGAGAGCCATGTATCCAACAAATCAATCGGGAGACTGTCTCTATTTTCGTTGTGAAGTAGGGGCTCCTACATTCTGTGCAGCATCTAGTCTCAATCTGTCAACTTCCGCAATGCTCTTTCTGCCATTTCTGATGGATGGATCTGCTTGAGTGGTTTCCTCCACTCCATGAACCTCCTCATGTGGTTGATCCACATCTTGAGACTCATCTTTGGGAACCAGCAATTCCTCCTCTTCATGCAAGTCTAGCTCCCTCTCAAGCGACAACCGCATGGCTTTCCCCTCATCGAATTTTATATCCCGTCGCATAACAATCATCTTACTATTCGGAAAATACACACGATAATTATGGGGTGTTTCTGTGTACCTCACAAATATCCCAACTTCAGCAGTCAGTTCCAGCTTCTTCCTGGAATCCTTGGTCACATGCACATAAACAGATGAGCCAAAAAATTTAAAATGAGAAACATCAGGTTTCTTGCCAGTGAAAGCGTCTTCAGGTGTACTCATGCCAAGTATTCTATGAGGACAATGGTTTTGCACATAAAGTGAAATATTGCATGCTTCTTCCCACAAATGCATTGGTAGGCCCTGATCATGCAACATCTCTCGTGTTGCACCCACGATCATTCTGTTCTTTCTCTCCGCGACCCCATTTTGTTGTGGGTTATGAGGCGCTATGAGTTCTCTTCGAATTCCTTCTCTACTGTAGAAGTATTTGAATTTGTTAGAGATGTATTCTCCACCATTATCGCTCCTCAGAGCCTTCACTTGCTTCCCTGACTCTTTCTCCACCAATGCTTTAAACTCATAGAACTTTGAGAATGTTTGATCCTTCTTCTACATGAAGAATATCCAACATTTACGAGAAAAGTCATTAACAAAAATAACATAATACCTATGTTTTGTTGTTGAAGAAACCAAGAATGGTCCACACACGTCTGTGTGAATTCTCTCCAGGATCACCGAAGCATGGTTCTCCTTTTCATGAAAGGTGGACTTTACATACTTCCCCAGGGTGCACCCCTTGCACTGATCTGACTAAGCAAGTGTTACCCTTGGAAGTCCAGTAGATATTTGCTACATGATCTTCAAGGCTCCATGATGAAGATGGCCCAATCACCTGTGCCATAATTTTCCCTCATCCCGGATCACCACTTTTTTTTCCTTGCCCATCATGGCACCGCATCCATCTACCTCCAGCATGTAGATATTCTTAACTCAAATCCCTATCTTCTTGACTTGACCCATTGCTTTATGTCGCAGGAAATATTTTCCATCACTGAACACAATATCATAGCCTCTATCCTCCAACATTGTGACTGAGACCAGGTTTTTCTTCAGACCTGGAACATGCATAACATTTTTCAATTGAAATGGTTTACCTAACTCCCTCTAAAAGGTTATGGTACCAATACCAGTCGCACTGTATCGTCCTTCATCGCTCATATATATATGCATTCTGAGATCTTTCTCCTCCAAGTCACTGAAAGACTCTTTACATCCCGTCATGTGGAAGGAAGCGCCACTATCCAAATACCACACCGATCCCAATGCACTTGAAGCCATGCATGTGATCAATGAGAATTCAAGTTCAAATTGTGAGACAAGAGCCTCACTTGTTGTAGCTCTAGCAATTGTCTTGTTCTTCCTCTTCTGCGGACAGTTAGTAGCAAGATTCCCATGTTCGTGACAGTGAAAACACTTCACTTTGGACAAATCCAGATTCTTGACTTTAGACTCGAATTTTGAATGGAATTTATTCCCTTTCCCTTTCCTTGCCTTGGCAGTCAAAGCACAATCCTCTTCATAATCATGCTTTGATGAAGATCCATATCTAGTGTTCCGCCTGAAATCCTCTTGCACTAGATCCGACCATAGTCGTTCCCAATCTGGCAATTTTTCCTTTCCATTGACAGAGTCTTGATAATTGTGCCAACTCTTGGGAAGTCCTAGGAGAGCCAAGTTCACCAAATCATCAACAACGACTATTATTCCCACACTTTCGATCTCATCCCGACATTGGACAAATTTCGTGAGGTATTTTGGAATGGTGTCGCCCTTCTCCATCTTGATCTTTCTGAGTTTATCTTTGAGCACCAATTTCCTATGGTCGTTGTTGTTTTGGAACAGATCCATCAAAACCTTCCATATTGCATGTGGTGTGGTTTTCCCATGGATACTTGAGACAATGTGGTCTCCTACTCCCTCCAATAGAATCCTCCTTGTCTTTGCCATTTTCTTTTGCCATGCATCAAGAATTGCAGTGTCTGTCACATACAGCTTAGGAACATCTTTGTCAATGTAATCCTTCAAGCCATTGTCTTTGAGTACTGATTCCATCCTGTCCTTCCAAGCAATGTAGTTATAGCTTCCCTCGAGTGCATACTCCAACCTCAATCCATTGAAAGACATTTCGATCTTGAATCAACTTGTCACACCAAGAAAATCCTGCAAATTCGAATGTTATCCAACCACAAAACTCAACTGGTTCAATTCCTCTTGCCCTGGGAGGTTCGCACCCCACCTGAGATCAGCCTGAGGTAATTTCTCACCCTACTAGTGTCTAGCCTGCGAACTTATTGAGGAAGTTCGCACCCTATTAGTGTACAGCCTACAAAAATCACAAGGAAGTTCACACTGTAATGCACAGTGGGGTGAGGGAAGTTCACACCTCTCCCTTGAGCAGCCTGCGAGAATCTTGATGAAGTTAGCACCTCTGCTTTGAGTAGGGTGCTAGAATTTCTACTAAGGTTTGCACCCTGCCAGAGACGGGAACTGCCAAAATACTATTATTGTCGCACCTCACTTCCGTGGCTCCGTGGCTCTGATACCATGTAGAAATTTCAATACAAATTAAGTATTTCCTGTGATTCTCCTGATCTAAAAATTATATGCCACTATTAAATATAGAATCGTTTCTACTATTATTCTTGTGAAAAATTAAACCATGATCACAAAGTGAAATATCCAGAACACATAACATAGAAGTTTTTTCGGGAAAGCGTAAAGCTAAAAACCCCACTATCATATATTATGTATATCATGGATCATGAAACAATCTCATACAAAAATCTAATCCAAGAGATCTCAGTACAATACAATTGTCTCACACTGTCATACACAAATCAGCAAATACATGTGCCAATTCTCTGTGTCTAGACAGCCTACCTCCTCTGCATAATCCCTACAATTAGAATTCTCACAATGAATTTGAATTACTTAGTTTGCACATGCTCATTAGCATATCCACCGCATGTGTGATTGCATGAGTGCACTTCACTCAAATCACAACNTGAATCTTCAGTTGCATGTGAGTTCACTGATTTGAATTAATGAATATTTAATTCAATGAACTCTCACTAGTGCAAGTCTAGTTAAAACTAGTACAACTGAGCTTAACTCACTTAACTATGCTTATAACTTTGTTACAATTTCAAGTCACCTCCATGTCTTACCAGTCAACCTTTGATCTCGAATTTCCCATAGTTAACTAATTTTCCATTTCAGTTAATTATATTCAAGTAATTATGAGATAATATATTGATATTTATTGTCCAATTTATTTAAGGGAAAAGTAAATTAGACACATGTCTCTTGTTGGCTTTTCAACAACTCTAAGTGCTTTTGATAAGTCTTCAACTATTATCTCGTATTGTGGTGACGCACATGGGGTTGTGGATTCAACATAAGATCCAATATGAGTAGGACGTAATGACTCTTCTATTATAGGACTAGACTGGAAATCCTCTTCCTCTCGTCTTATGTGTGATATATCCATGATTTGGACTATTGCACAAGGTCCTCTCCCCTCTGACTCACTGTGTGGATCTCCTTTCTCAGCCCCATTCTTTTGCCTCTTGTAGCTTCTCCCACTATGCAATTCTCCAAACTCGTCTTCTTCCTCTGGTATACCTTCTTCAATTCTTTGCATCCTAAGTCCCTCCCTTCGTTCTTCATTGCTTCTTTCATTCTCTTCTTGTCCTCAAACTATCCTCTTATCATCCCCCGGTTCCCTTATGTGCATGAATCCCCTTATCATTTGAACTCCATTTTCATTACGCACTTGTCACACAAAAACATCTTTATCCATGTACCCAATGGTTTCATGAACCTTCTGTGTGGACCGTTGAAGAAGTCCCTTTCTATAACACTATATGACTAGGTACAATCTACTTCAAATTTTGTAATATATCCTCCTAATATACTATCTATCTAGAAATCAAATACATTATAAGTTTAATTACTTATAGAATTCAGTTGTCTTACCAACTCAGGAGTCTTATTCCTTGGTGTTGTGTTTCAATACCTTCCAATATTCTCTACTAATCTTTCTAACCACTCCGTCAAAATAATTGGAAATTCACCAAAGAAAATTTCATGTAACTCTATGTACACATACCTTTGCATCCATTGTTCGCTACTCAACCAAGGGTTTCTATTATATTTTCAAGAAAACTCCCATTCCTTCCCCTCTAACCATTCTGAGATATCTTTCTTAGTCGGCCTATAAAACATTTCCTCAATCACAGATTCTAGTTCCCGACAACGGAACTATTTTTTGGCGTTGTGTGCAGTTGTAAGACCCTAGGTTCGAATTATCTTGACCAACAAAAACCCTTCAGACACTAGCCCTTTCGGCATAACCTACATGCAGAGAAAGCATCACCTGAGGTATCTATTAGGATTGTAGGAACTAGGTTTCTATAGTAGTGAGGGAATGGGAGGTGATCATTCTATTAATTCTTATTGATTGGTTATGTGTGTGTTGTTATGTCTTTGTTCTTCATTAGTTACTTAGTGAATTCATATTCATATTACCATTATATTCCAGATTACAACATAAACCCATTAATGTACTAGTCATGACTATTTCACAACAATTACACATAAGACAAATCTAATCTAATATGCATCTAAATAGAATCCATAAACAATCACACAAAATACATTCAACACAATAGTTAACATTATTCACCCAACTTTGGGCTACGCCCACAAACACTAGCTTCTTTATTATTCTTTATGCAATTTTCTCAATCTTGTGCACTACACTTTACAAATATATATCATGTTATCATTTCCTTCTCCTAGCCTAGTCGTTCTACAATGCAAGCCTCTCTCTCTCTCTCTACAACATCTCCTCAACACTCATACATAGACCCAATGGTTACTTCTTCAACTGAGTCAAGAAGAAGAAGAAGAAGAAACAACAAAACCCCTATTCTCCCAACCCATTACTTATTTATACATAAATTATAGGGCCTAAAACCCTATTTTGTTCATCCTAAAACCCTATTACAATACATGATAACTCAAGTTGACTTGTTGTTCAGGTTGATTTTCCTACTTTTTCATCTGCACACTGATTTTATACTCTAACTGTTGTTCTCCCTTATTTTGAATGTCTTTCTATATTTAGCATGTTGGGATGTCATACTTCATTTTCACCTACTTTCTTCTCTTTCTTTGTTCCCTGTTTTATTCTTCTTCTTTATTCCTTTGCTTTATTCTTCTCATTGTGCATTGTACTCTTGATTGTACCTCAACTACACACTCCCTGGTCTTCCTTCTTTTTTTGTGCACATATTATATACTTAGGATTTTTCATGAATCTTATTTCCATAATTCTTTCCCAACACATGATCACTTAATCCACTGTGTCCTTGTGTTTGTCGTGACTTTTTGTAGATATTGTGGTTGTAGTAAGATAACTAGTGTTGACCTAGTCATGTAGTAGGTTTATTTGGTAGTGTGTTAGTATGTTATGATATCTAGAGGGTGATATAAGTTGTTTTTTAATCAATATCTCTATGCAAACCTCCATATGTGGTCCATACTATATCATGTATTTGAGAATAATCTATCCATGGGGCTACAACATAATTTATGTATTAGGGGGTAAAGAGACAATGGGTGTTGGTGTAATAGGAAGGCTGGGGTGATCTGCAATGTATGATATTTGGAAGCGAGATGGAGGTATCTAAGTAGGGTATAGGGGAGTGGATATAGGTGGAGGGATGGTTATGGAGTGTTTTAAAGGAGGATTTATGGGTTTCAATCAAGATAATCCTGAACCATTGTAGGAGATCCATGTAGATATTAGAGGCTTGGAATATTTATAATTGATTGTAGTGCATTGTTTTATAATGATAAACTCATCGAGAGGATCCAAAGAATGAAATATGGTTGGAAGCATGTATATGGGTAGTGTGGAAGAGACAAAATGTGGGTTGGGAAATATACTTTGAAAAGGTGTTAAAGAGGTTTGATGAATTATGAAATGTTAGGCTAGTGGGGGAGAGGAAGTCTAGTGGGTGTCCATGAGAATGTTAGGTTCAAGACACGGTGGAGAGATTGGGTCATGGATACTAGTGATGGGAAAAGATTGAATAAGTTGATAATGAAGGAGATTAGTTGAGTAATAAAAGGTGCAATATTGAGGAGTGAATTGCCAATCGAAACTAGGGTTGATCATGGTGGTATATAGGTTATCTTGAATTTTCTCCAAAAGTGAAATGATTTGATTTTATACAGTGCATGGGATATCAAGGCAAGGGGAATCCAACATCGTATTGGTAATGAACTACAAGGAGGGAATGCTAGAAGCTTCAAGGGCCATGAAGAAAGGTAGATTGGATAAAATAAGAAGAAAATGTAAAAATTCTCACACAAGAATCTAGTTTCAAAGAAAGGTAGATTGGATACAATAAGAAGAAAATNTATGGGTAGTGTGGAAGAGACAAAATGTGGGTTGGGAAATATACTTTGAAAAGGTGTTAAAGAGGTTTGATGAATTATGAAATGTTAGGCTAGTGGGGGAGAGGAAGTCTAGTGGGTGTCCATGAGAATGTTAGGTTCAAGACACGGTGGAGAGATTGGGTCATGGATACTAGTGATGGGAAAAGATTGAATAAGTTGATAATGAAGGAGATTAGTTGAGTAATAAAAGGTGCAATATTGAGGAGTGAATTGCCAATCGAAACTAGGGTTGATCATGGTGGTATATAGGTTATCTTGAATTTTCTCCAAAAGTGAAATGATTTGATTTTATACAGTGCATGGGATATCAAGGCAAGGGGAATCCAACATCGTATTGGTAATGAACTACAAGGAGGGAATGCTAGAAGCTTCAAGGGCCATGAAGAAAGGTAGATTGGATAAAATAAGAAGAAAATGTAAAAATTCTCACACAAGAATCTAGTTTCAAAGAAAGGTAGATTGGATACAATAAGAAGAAAATTTAAAAATTCTCACACAAGGAAGGTAGATTGGATAAAATGAGAAGAAAATGTAAAAAATCTCACACAAGAATCTAGTTGCAAAGATGAAACTAAATTACTAAGAACACTAATCTAGTTGCTAAGAAGAAAGAAAGAACACTTGCAAGCATGAGACCAAAAAGAAAGAAGAGAGAATGAACATTGAATTCAATAGAATGAAAAGGTTTACAATTATAGAGTGATACACACACACACACACATACATAGAGAGAGAGAGAGAGAGAGAGAGAGAGAGAGAGAGAGAACTCTCTATGAGAGAAGAAGTGTGCAGTAGGGTTAGGGCTTCCTTGTGCATGAACATGTGACTCCAAAATCAACTAGTAGTAAGTGGAGTTTGTTGGGTTGTTTTATTCTTTGCAGTGAAACTCCATTCGAGGTGGATCAAAAAATAGTCAAATTCGAGGTGGATCTACTCACAATCGAATTCGAGGTGGATCGACAACAATTCTAAGGTCAAGGTGGTTCAACCAAGTAAATTCAAAGTCGAAGATCAAGGTGGTTCGATGTGGTAAAGACATCGACATCAAATCAAAGAGGTCAACTGACAAGAGTTGGATAGGTGGGTGTATGGAAAATGAATGAAGACTGAATGAAGGCCGACCGGTCGTCGACTGGTAATCTGACTTGGTAGTCAACTGTAACAGAATCCCGAGATTCACGGGATTTGTAGCAAATTATATGCGTGGATCTATAAAAAAAATTGGGTGCCTTTTCTTTAGGGTTTTTCCTTCTGTAAAGACTACTAAGAAGTTGTTTTGTAATGTTGTAAAAGTTGATCAATATTTAGATAAAATCGTAGAGGTTGATGTCATGTAGATGTAATCCAAATTGGCTACAGGGTTGTTCTTGTGTAAAGAAAGAAGGTACGATGTCGATTGAGGTGTGGTCCAAGATTAAACATGTAACATTTTATTCTGAATGAATAAGACAACAAGAGAGCAAAACGCTCAAGGAATGTTGGTTTTCCCGATTTGGTTTCCAGGGTAAAATATATGTGTATGGTGTCTTTGCTTTATCATTTACTTTCTTGATTAAATATTTCTTCCTCTCTTCTTACAGGTTTAGTGTGGAAGTTTTCCTCATTTAATAACATGTGGTATCAGAGCTTGGATTAAAAACCTTGGATCTAACCTAAACCCTAGGTTCAGTAAGAGTCGTAAGTCAGAAATCTTTAAAGAATTGTGTTAAAGAATGGAGAATAGCTCAAGAATAAAGATAGAAAAATTCACTGGCTAGAATTTTTACCTCTGGAAGCTTAAAATTGAAGATATCCTTGTAGATCAAGAATAATGGACAAAATTTTGTCCAAGTATCATGCTGAAAATTATGTCAATGGAAGAATGGGAGAAACTTGAGAGAAGAGCAAGGAGTATGATTCAACTTTGTCTTGCATATTTTGTGCTACTGAATGTCTCAGGTGAAGATTTGGCCAAGAAACTGTGGGACAAGTTGGGGAGATTGTACCAGTCGAAATCCCTGTTAAATAAGTTGTTTCTTAGAAATAAATTGTATCTTATGAGGATGAGTGAGGGTAGTTTGGTGATTGATCATTTAAATGTGTTTAATACAATTATAAGCCAGTTATCTTATGTGGATATTAAAATCACTGAGGAGGAGAAATGTTTTATCATATTATGTTATTTTCCAGACTCTTGGGATAACTTAGTCGTGGCTATAGGGAGTAATAAAACCACATTATCACTAGAAAACGTGGTTTCATCTCTATTGTCAGAAGAAATGAGAAGGAAGAACATGGAAGAATCAACCAAAGACGCTTTAGTGGTGAGAGGTCGATCGGTTAACAGAGATAAAGGAAAATTCTATGGTATAAATTCTAAGTCAAAGGGTAGATTTCAATCCCTTGTTCAGTCGATGAGAAGGTTCTAGAAATGCAGTAAATATGGGCTTTACAAAAAGGACTGCAAGTTGAAGGAAATAGAAGTCAGTACATGATCTGACAAGAAGTAGTTGATTGAGAGAAAGATGACTCCAAATAAGGGAGGTGATGTGTACCTGGCGTCGACCAATACATAGTCGGATCAATATGTTGGGTTGATCGACTCAGGAGCATCCTATCATATGACACCACATATAGAATGGTTTTGTGCATATGAAAAATATGAAGGAGGAGAAGTGTTCTTGGGGGATGACTCAATAACCAAAATTGTTGAACGAGGAATAGTTAGAATGATACTGCAGGATGGGAGGAGAAGAAACCTTCCATGTGTGCTACACATTCTGAGTTTGAAAAGAAACCAAATATCTGTCAACAAGATGAGTGATTCATGGGTGCACACTCTATTTCAGAAGGATTTGTGCAATATGGTTAGAGGTGTGATGGTCTTAATGAAAGGAGTTCATATTGGAACCCTATACAAGTTACTAGGGAGTGTCGAATCGAATGGATGCAACAACATAGTTGTTACTGATTTTGAATCGACTCAACTTGGGCTAAGTCAATTCAACCTGACTCGACAAGTCATCATAAAGTTGACCCGACCATGCTATGGCATGAGAGGATGGGACACATTGGAGAGAAAGGACTTTGAGCTATGCATAAAAAAGGTATGGTCGAATACTTTCTTACATGTAATTTAGAAGTCAACTTTTGTGAACATTGTATATATGGAAAACAAAGTCGGGTGAGGTTCCCATTTGGAGTGACAAGGGAAAATTGGATTCTAGAATTGGTTCATAGTGATGTGTTTGGCCCTATTTCAGTTCCTTCACTTGGTGGATCCTTGTATTATGTCTCCTTCATAGATGATTTTTCTAGGAATACATGGATATATTTCATGAGGAAGAAATCAAAGGTTTTCAATAAATTCAAAGAGTTCAAGTCTCTTGTAAAAACCAAATAGATAAGAAGATTAAGGTGTTGAGAACTGACAACGGTGGTGAATTATGTGGAAAACAATTTGATCATTTATGCAAGAAGTATGGTATAGCATGCCAAAATACCACACAATATATCCAATATAAAAATGGAGTTGTTGATAGAATGAACAGAACCTTAATGAACAAGGAAAGGAGCATGCTCGGTGGTGTTGGGCTCACACAAGAATTTTGGGCGGAGGCAGTCGACACTACAACTTATCTATTGAATATGTCTCATTCATCGACATTAGTCGATGCGAATCCACATGATGTATGGTCAGGTAAGAATCCTTCGGTCTCACATCTCAAAGTATTTGGTTGTGATGTATTTGTGCATGTTCCTAAGGAAAATAGGATAAAGCTCGACAAGACGATGATCAAGTGTATTTTCATTTGATACAAAGAAGGAATAAAAGGATATAAACTATGGGATCCTGCATCAAGGAAAATAGTGTACATTCGAGATATGGTATTTAGAGAAGTCGGAAGTAATTTCAAGCCTGAATAAATTGTTCAGACTGAGAATAATCCACAGAAGGTGCAGTTTGAACTTAGGAATGAAGAAGATGATTCAAATGAGTTGCATGAATCATAAGAAGAGGTGGAACAACTGACCTCGGTTGTGAGGTCAGAAATAATAAGAAAAACAATCGAAAGGTATAGTTATTACTGTTTCGCATTCATGTTAACTACCGTCGACGATGAGCCCAAGTCAGTCAGGGAGGCAGTCGACTCAGCAGAGGGAAAACTATGGAAGGACGCCATGGTCAACGAGATGGAATCCTTGCACAAGAATGAGACATAGGACTTAGTCAAATTACCTAGTGGAAGAAAATTTGTCAGTAGAAAATGGGTATTCAAGAAGAATATGAATGCAGTAGGTCAAGTCGAGAAATTCAAAGATCGACTAGTAGTAAAAGGATATTCCCAAGTCGAAGGAGTCAACTTCGGTGATATTTTTTTCCCTGTTGCAAAATTAACTTCCATTAGAGTACTAATGTCTCTGGTTGTTGTATTTGATCTAGAAATAGAACATATGGATGTGAAGAGAGTGTTCCTACATGGGGACATGGAAGAGGAAATCTACATGAAACTTCTTGAAGGATTTGTAGTAAAGGGAAAGAAATATTTGGTGTGCAAATTGAAAAGATCCCTTTATGGTCTAAGAAATCACCAAGGATGTGGTACCAAAAGTGAAACACATACATCCTTATTTTGGGACTTGTGAGAAGTAAAGTTAATCACTACATATATTCCTAAGAAGAAGGTAGGTGTTTCCTATATGTAGCATTCTATGTCAACGACATGTTGCTAATTGGAAACAACATGGATGCAATAAAGGAGGTGAAAAAGTTGCTACCCTCCAAGTTCAACACGAATGATCTCAGTGAAGCAAACTTCATTCTGGGAATGGATATTAAGAGAGATCGAGCAGCTAAAAATCTTTGGTTGAACCAAATGAAGTATATTGAAAGAATCTTGAAATGTTTCAACATATAGGATTGCAAACCTGTGAAGGTGCTAATTCATGTGGGAGCAAGGCTAATTGTTGAACACTATCCAAGGACACATGAGGAAATAGAGGACATGGCATATGTTCCCTATGCAAGTGTTGTTGGTATTCTAATGTATGTGATGCTCTACACTCAACCAGACATTTCCCATGCAATGGGAGTGTTGAGTAGATACATGTCAACACCTGGGAAGGAGCACTAAACAGTTGTCAAGAGAGTATTCAGGGTTTTGTGTGGCACAAAATATTATGCTATATGCTACCAAGGAAAATTTGGAGGTGACAATGAATTAAATGTACATGGATTTTTCGACATCTATTGGGTTGTAGATTTGGATCAACGGAGGTTGACCAGTGGATACGTGTTCAAAATGTTCGGTGGAGAAATCAGTTGGATGAGTAAGTGACAGGTGGTCGTAGTCCTGTCAAAAATAGAAGATGAATACATGGAAACCACTCATGGAAGCAAATAATCAATATGGTTGCAAAGGTTGTTTTTAGGAATTGGGTTTGAGCAAAGAGCTATGAAGATAAGTTTCGACAGTCAAAGCACAATATTTCTGGTAAAGAATCTAGTGTATCATTCTAAGACTAAGTACATTGATGCACAATACCATTTCGTGAGAGACATGGTGGAACGCAACAAGGTGCTACTGAGAAATTAGACACGTTGAAAAACATATCAGACTCTTAAGTTTGTGAGTGTTGTGAATTTCTCTTGGTGCAGAGAGGCAATGGGCATTGTTGCCATGGGTCATTAAACGATATTTCAAAGGTATTCCAGTCTCATCAAAGAAAACAACAAGTGGGAGAATGTTGGGTCATTATATTCTTTGCATTGAAAGTCCAATCGAGGTGGATCGACTGATAGTTGAAGTTGAGGTGGATCGATTGACAGTCAAATTCGAGGTGGATCAATTGACAATCAAAGTTGAGGTGGATCGAAAACAAGTCAAAGGTTGAGGTGGTTTGATCAAGTAAATTTGAAGTAGAAGGTTGAGATGGTTCGACATGGTAAATACATCAAAAACAAGTTGAATAGGTCAACTGGCAAGAGGTCGATAGGCGGGTGTGTGGCAACCGAATAAAGACCGAATGAAGGTCGACCGGTATTTAGACTTGGTAGTCGACTATAACACAATCCTGAGATTCTCAAGATTTGTAGCCAATGATCTGCATGGATCTGTAACCATTTTCGAGTGCCTTTTCTTTATGGTTTTTCCTAATGTAAATCCTATAAAGAAGGCATGTTGTAATTTTGTAAAAGCTAATCAATCTTTAGATGAAATCGTATAGGTTGTTCATCATGTAGATGTCAGTTGAATTAGCTACAAGGTTGTTCTTGTGTAAAGAAATAAGGTATGATGTTGATTTTGTCTTAGGTGTGGACCAAGGCTATACATGTAACCTTTTATTTTGAATGAATAAGACAACAAGAGAGCAGAACGCTCAAGGAATGTTGGTTTTCTCGGTTTGGGTTTCCAGAGTAAAATCTTTGTGCACTATGTGTTTTCTTTGTCATTTAATTTCTTGATTAAATATTTCTTCCTCTCTTCTTCTAGGTTTAGTGTGGAAGTGTTCCTCATTTACTAACAGAGTTAACTACCCAAAAATGGATTTTGCTAGTTATAAATAGAGTTGGATATTTTGGAATTAGAACTTCCAAAAATAAGAATAGTAGTAAGTGGATTTAACTAGCTAATAATAGGGTTAATCATGCACAAGTAAAACCTGATGCATGCAACTCATGCATGTTGAACTAAACTCCATAACGAAGTGACTAAATATAGAATTGACACTAAGTCATGCATGCTAATATAAACTCTAGTGGAAGTGCACACTTGTCTAGGAGGAGAATATCCCCATGGAAGGAGGAATATTTAAGGTGCAGTGTGCTTTGATCCTTATCACCGCCACTTGCTCAAAATAGACATGATATAAATATTAGTCCCCCTGAATAGTAGGAAAATATAGAAAATGTGCATGTGCACCAACGAATTAAAAAAAAAAACTGAGAAATTAAAGGATGTTAATAGATAACTCACTAGGAAGTGATATGTAGCTAGAAGAAGTATTTCTTTCAAATGTTGATGCCAAGAGTGAAGAGAGATGGAAAAATACCACCAACTGATATTTGGGTGGAAGATTGGGCTCTAATGAACCATATTTTAAAATATCTTCTTATCAAAGCAAGGCCACCACTCAAGTGCGGAACTGAAGTAGGGAAGGTCTTAATATAGGCATTAGCTTAGATCTAGGTGGGAGGGTGCACTCCAAAGAACTAGGTTTAAACTTATACATTAGAAAAACAACTTAATGTAGGGGCCAATCATATATGTATGTAGGATGGCACACTCTAGATAATTATATCTAAACTATTATTAATAAATATGAGTAGTATGGGTAGGGAATTGAGCCAAGGAACTCGATCTACAAATTCTACCAAGAGATGTTGGGGTGGAATATAGGCCTCAAGAACTCGATGTTGTATGAAGGAGCA
Organism: Picea sitchensis; assembly: GCA_010110895.2. NCBI lineage: Eukaryota > Viridiplantae > Streptophyta > Pinopsida > Pinales > Pinaceae > Picea > Picea sitchensis. The sequence continues at coordinate 2,340 of SNQJ01S0201515.1, read as the reverse complement.
GGTCTATACTGACTACTTTGATATCAAATTATGTGATTGATACCTCTCAAAATTGAGGAAACCATATCTTTAAGAAGGAAGTGCACCAACTTGAAGCATATAAACCGAAGAAAAAAAAAGAGAAATGATGCAAGGAATGAAGAAATCCAAGGAAAACTGGCCTAGTTTATTATGTTGGCCAAATGTCCTTTATATAGGAATACAAATGGGTCCACTCAAGATGCACACGGCCGAACAATTGGTAAGGAAATAATAAACAATTCATGCATGCAACATAAATGTTGGAAAGCTAACAACTACATGCTTACACAACAAGAAACACAATAAGGAATGTGTTGTAAATATGAGAGTGTTCCTTTTACTTGAATTCTACTAGTGGATGCATGTCTTCTATGGGGGTGACCTTGTTATATACATAAAATTTTATGTTAGGTATGCCAATGAGGGGGAATGTAGAGGGATTGGGAAGTGGATGGAGGTCCAGGGGGGTGGGAAAGGCACAAGATAGTAGTACCCCGTGGTTCAGTGAAGTATGCATTGGAAGCAGTAGGTTGATAGGTGGAAGGGTGGTTTCATTGTCAAGAGGTGTATTAGTGTTCAAAGATGGTAGGTGTCTTGGTGTTACAAGACAAAAAAATTTACAGTAGAACATTATTACATTTTATGGAAATGGCACTAGTGCTTTGGGTGAGATGAGGATGAACTTGAAAAAGTAGCATTTGGAGGGAGAATTTGAGGTGGTTAGTTAGGCTTATTGGAATTATGGTTACAAAAATAAGGCAAACAAGGGTGGCTATCAAACTTACACTCTACAACAAGAGCATAGATGAAATTCTAGTCTAGCATGCTACTCTCAAATAAGGCCACTTCATAGAAAAATGTAAATATCAAACCAAAATTTAACTTAAGAATAAGTAATTTTTCAAAGAGTTGGATCTAGAGTTTTGTGAAATCTTCAATATATTGTTGTACACATTGGCCTTTGCAGATACCCAAAAGGGTAAAAAATCCTTCAAAGGGCTTAGAAAAAGGTGTCCCATGTGTTAATGCATTTAGAAGGGGAAATTGCATGTGTGTAGCATCAAGTTCAAAGTGAAATTACCACCATGATAGGGCCATACCATCTGGATGGAATTCCACTAGTTGTTGTAAATGTTGAGCTTCAATAAAGTCTAAACAAAGTTTGAAATATGTAGTGAGATTGCATATCCATGAGTCTATATCCTCTCCTTACATTTGGCCTCCATATTTAGGTAGATAAATACCAAGTCTAGTTGAAAAAATGGAGTGGGTGCCCAAGTTTGTGTGTGTGTGTTTCTTTTATGAGGGTAAGAGCTAGCTCCTACACTGGATTCTTTGGGAAAGAGGTGTGTAGTGGAGGAATTGTGCAAAAATATGTGAACAAGGATCCCTAAGGTGAAGATATGAGGGGAGGCATCCACATTTGTGGAGCTAACAATAGGGAAATCTTGTTGAAAAGAGGGATTTTGATTGTGGAGTATCTCACCCGAGTCAATGGTCAACAGAGAGAAATGGGGTCTAGTGTTTAGATGCAATGATGATGCTAAAGGAAGGACTAACACAAGTCATGAGATTATATGGATAAGAGAACTAGGAACAAATAAAAATATGAGATAATGAAAATCAAATATCCATACCTAGGAGTTGAATATCACAAAGACCTATACATAAGCTATGTTTATGGAGAGGATCCCTTATTGAGTTTCTAAGATAGTAGATAGTAGCAAACAATGGGAGAGTGGTTGTCTCAAGGTGTTGTGATAGAGTTGCAACTGATGAAAAAGTTGGAATGTTTATGTATTCTAGATATGTAGCTGGAGAATCTATCAAAATAGATTTTCATGCCACTAATATGGAAGTGGCTAGTACCTAGTGTTTCAAGGATGTGAAGGCTTCAAACTACACACCAAAACTCTAAAAAATTCCTTGAAAACCAAAATGATTTTAGAGAAGGTGAAATCAATAAATCATCAACCCCTATGATGAGTGTTTAGGGTAGATTTGACCACCTATCATCTACAATATTGAATAATTGAAGTGGCAAGAAAAAAATGGATCTATATTGATGGACCTCACATGAGAAGTCATAGATCAGAAGTGATGAGTAGTGAATCTAGTGTGAGGAGAGATGTATGATTTTTTTTAGGACCCTAGAATGATCCACCTAAGTGGTAGTATTCTATATGTGTTGATATGCATGATGGGACATAAATATGCATCTATTAGACACAAGGAGCACAAATTATTTTTTGTGGTTGAACTGATCTATGCATATGGGAGCTATGTTGTTGGAGAAAGCACTAGGGAAGCTAAGAGAAG
>SNQJ01S0201514.1:0-16872 GCA_010110895.2 Picea sitchensis | reverse complement strand
ATGTTGAGACGATATTGCAGAGGTTTAATATGCATGGAAGTAAACCGGTCAAGGTTCCTATTCCTATAGGTGTAAAGTTATCTGCAGATTAGTGTCCCAAGACACAGGAGGAAGAAGAGGACATGTCCCATGTTCTATATGCCAGTGCAGTTGGCAGTTTGATGTATGCAATGGTATGTACTAGACTAGACATTTCACATGCAGTGGGTGTTTTGAGAAGGTATATGTTAAAACTAGGGAAGGATCATTGGACAATAGTAAAGAGGGTCTTCAGGTATCTTCGTGGCACTACCAGTTATGGATTGTGCTACCAAGGAAGACCAGGATTGGACAAAGTGGTGGACATACATGGCTTTGTTGATGCAGACTGGGCTGGAGATCTGGATCCCAGAAGATCTACAAGTGGGTATGTGTTTAACCTATTTGGAGGAGGAATCAGTTGGATGAGCAAAAGACAGGTTGTAGTGGCACTCTCAACTACATAAGTTGAATACATGACAACCACTCATGCAATCAAGGAAGCAGTATGGTGACAAAGATTGTGTCCAGGTATTGGGTTGGTACAACAAGAAGTGAGATTAGATTGTGACAGTCAGAGTGCAATCTTTCTGGAAAAGAAACCAGCTTATCATTCGAAGATAAAGCATATTGATGTTCAGTATCAGTTTGTGAGAGACATGGTTGAGGAAAAGAAGGTGTTACTGGAAAGGTTGACACTTTGAAGAATGTTGCAAATTCATTGACAAAGTCTGTGAGCAAAGAAAAGTTCTCCTGGTGTAGAGTAACAATGGGCATTGCTGCCCTAGATTGTTGACTATATATAATCTTGTGGATCCCTGGATGCAAAGAAAACAACAAGTGGGAGAATGTTGGGTATGTGTTATATTCTTTGCATGTGTGTGTGTGGGAACGTCAGATTCGACAACTGGGTCTGACGATCCCTCGTAGTAGTTTTGTTTTTTTTGTTTGCACCGAGTGCTTCCTAGGGGGGTCCCATGGGGGGGGGCAGGTATGGCCCCCCTGGTTACGCGCAGCGTTCGGGGCAACGTCCCGATTTTTTTTGTTGTTGCAATTTTTGCTATTTTTAGCGGTTTTCTAAACTAATCCTAGATTAAGGGATTAGGGTTTTGGTATCTACAGAATACCTAAAAACAATGTATATATTATATGGTGAGTGGTGAAATTAGACATAATGAATATAAGAAAGGTTTTCCTCGGTTGAGGGTTTTCAGTATAAATCTTTTTGTACTATGTGTATGAGCCATTGATTAATTTATGTTCTGCTTAAGAATCTATATGCATTGCTTTACTTCACATGTTTAAAACTTACAGTATAGTGTTGGTAGTGCACACAGGGTATCAGTGCGCAACATTAAATATGAACTCAATAGTTATCGACGCACGACAAAATATAGTGTGCAGGGATTATAGGCACGTAGTGGGAACACACTAAACCCTAGTGTTGTATAGTGTAGTGTTTTCAATGCACACAAAGTAATGGTGCGGCACAAAAGAGATTGACGCACAACAAAAATGTATGCACATTGGATAGTGGTGTGTGGAGTATGTGCTACGTTCTAGTGTGGTGTATGTAAAACTGACGCATACTAATAATTGAGAAGAAGTGTGCATGAAGTCAATTGGGTAGTCAATCTTCCCAAGAAATCAGAAGAGAGGATTCTAAAACTTTATGGAAATTGAACTATACATAATTTCATGGTTTTGTTAAACTATTTAGCCTAACAATTTTTGTTGCATGCACATTTTGAAAAGTTAACAACATTTAGATCAGAACATATCAACAAAAGTTTAGAATCATGGAAGATGTGCAGGTAGGTTACAACCATGAAGAAGATATCAAAGGAATGTATGTCCATATCTGTAATGAAGGTACAAATTCAAATGGACATGGAGAAGGTAAAGAAGAAAGCATGAAATTGGTGGAAACCATTAAAATTTTGCAAAGGGATGTCCTGAGTCATAAAGTTGATAATGAGAGGCTTATGAAAGACAAGAAACAACAGGAAGACTTTAACATTAAGCTAATGCATAGCCTGGATAGAATAGAGAAGAAGATGAATAATAAAATTGAGTCAAGCAGATTAGGGAGCTATAAGTCTCATGATAAGAGGGGAAGAACAATGCACAATCAAAGTGTTGGCAAGCATCACTCTCCAAGGCATTCAACTAGGAGAGCGCGTAGAAATTCAATTCCATCTACTGTCAGGAAACCTAAGAGGAGGTCTGGGGTGGATGAACTTCAGGGGGAAATTAACAAAATCAAGCCTCTTATTTTTTATGGTGAACATAAGAAGGATGAGGATGAAAAGACATGGTTTCTAAACATGAGAAAGTATTTTTAGTTGCATAACTACTCTTCACTAGCAGAAGGTAGAATTTCTATTTATCAGCTCAAGGGAAAAGCATCAATGTGGTGGGACCAATTTGTGCAAGTAAGACATATTGACGAGAAGAATGTGACTTGGAGAGAATTCAAGAGGCATTTTCAAAAGAAATACTTGACTAAGAGGTACTATGACAAGAAAATGAAAGAGTTCTTTGAACTCAAGCTTGGGAGTATGACCATAAATGAGTATGAAAGAAGGTTTTTAAAACTGTTGAAATATGTTTCCTTCATCAAGGATGAGCAAGTTAATATTCAAAGATATTTGAGTGGGCTGCCATCATTTATCAGTGGCAAAATACAATATGATGACCCCAAAACATTGGAGGAAACAATAAGAAGGGCTAAGTGCCTTTATGATCAACAAAAATGGAAAGCATCTTACCAGAAATCTTGGGAAGACAAGAAGAAAAGCAAGATGGAACAAAGGAAGAAGGGGACTAAGCCACCATTCTTCAGAAATAACTATCAAGAACAACCAACTTCTAAAGAATCCAGAATGATAGAGTCATTAGGGCGAAGGCAAAGGAAACCACCTATTCAATGTTGGGGTTTGAAGGGAGATCATATGTACAGATACTATCCTCATAGGAGTGAAACAATGAGGACTTTTCACAATGTGCAGCAAGATGAAAAAATAGAGGACATGAGCATAAGTGTACCTAAGATATATGCAGCTTTGGAAAACAAGCAAGTTGAATTTCAGTCGCATATGATCGAAGTGGAAGGTAAGATTAATAACCAAACCATTGTCATTTTAATTGATTTAGGAGCTAGTCATAGTTATCTAGATCCTAAGATAGCGAAAATATTTCATTTTCCAAGAAGTAAGCTTGGAAAATCTTGGATGGTGCAGCTAGCGACCGGATCTAAAAGAAAGATTAATGAGATGGTCAAAGCATGTCCAATGAACATGAATGGATTGAACACCAACGTAGATTTGAATATTGTACCTTTAGGTTCCTATGATTGCCTAATCGGTGTGGATTGATTGGACCAACACCATGATGTCCTAGACTGTTATAATACTTTTTTTACTTGCTTGGATGAGGAAGGCAACTTAAGGACGGTACAAGGAATTCCCAGAGCAGTAGTTGTCAGAGAAGTTTCATCCTTACAGTTGAATAAAAGTTACAGGAAAGGGTGTCAAATATTTTGAAGACTATGATGTCCTGAAAGAGTTTGAATATGTATTCAAGGAAATACCAGGATTTCCACCTAAGAGGGATATTGATTTATCCATCAATATGATGTTTGGAGCAGCTCCAGTATCTAAGACTCCCTATAGGATGAGTACACTTGAATTGAAGGAATTGCAAATGCAACTAGAAATTTTTTTCAAGAAGGGATATATACGCACAAGTGTGTCACATAGGGGTGCCCCGGTATTGTTTGTGAAGAAAAAGGATGGAACTTTGAGACTTGGCATTGACTTTAGGCAGTTGAACAAGGTAATTGTGAAGAACAAGTATCCTTTTCCTAGAATAGATGACCTCTTTGTTCAGTTGAAAGATGAAAAAATATTATCCAAGATTGATCTCAGGTCAGGATATCATTAGGTAAGAATTAAAGAAAAAGATATCAACAAGACTGCTTTCAAAACAAGGTATGACCATTATGAGTTCATAGTGGTGCCATTTGGGTTAACGAATGCACCGGCTATCTTCATGTGTCTCATGAATGGTGCATTCAATAATTATTGGGATAATTTTGACATTGTCTTCTTGGATGATATCTTGATATATTCCAAGTTTGAATAAGATCATGAGAAACACTTGAGAATGGTGTTACAGGTATTGAGGGAGCATCAGTTGTATGCCAAATTGAGCAAGTGCTCATTTTACCATAAACAAATTCATTATTTGGGCCATATCATTTCAGAGGAAGGGATAGCAGTAGATATGGAAAAGATAAAGGTCATTGAAGGATGGAAAACACTAAGAAATGTATCTGAAGTAAGATCATTCATGGGCCTTATAGGTTACTACAAAAGATTCATTGAGGGATTCTCAAGAATTGCACACCCAATCACTTCCTTGCAGAAGAAGGGTGTGAAGTTTGAGTGGAAAACAGATTGTGAAAGGAGTTTCCAACACTTGAAGCATTTATTAACCAGAGATCCAATACTAAGGATTTTTTTATCCAAATGAGGACTTCATTGTTTTCACTGATGCATGTAAAGAAGGACTCAGTGGAGTCCTTAGTCAGAATGGGTATGTGGTGTTATATGAATCAAGGAAGTTGAAGGGGCATGAAATACACTATGAAACTCATGATTTCGAGTTGGCAGCCATAGTGCATGCCTTGAATATGTGGAGGCACTACCTCATGGAAAAAATATTTGAGTTGAGAACAGACCATAGTGGTCTGAAATACTTGTTTGGACAACCAACTCTAAATTCCATACAAAGACACTGGTTAGATTTCATTAGTGAATATGAATTTGACAAAAAACATATCAAAGGTAAAGAGAACAAAGTGGTTGATGCACTCAGCAAGAGAGTGCATGAGATGGATGCTACAACGATTATCATGTACCAATCAGATTTGAAGGATAGAATTCTAGAGGCTACAAAATCAGATCAGAAATACATGGAGTTAAGGGAAAAACTTCAACAAGGTAATTTACAGTAGAAATTTGAATTCTATAAGCTGAAAAATGTTGAAATTCTCATGTACATGTGCAGAATCTATGTGCCAACTTCTCGGGAATTGAAGAACCTGATATTGAGAGAAATGCATAATGTACCTTATATTGGACACCCAGGTTACTAGAAAACTATTGCAATTGTTAAGAGCCAATATTATTGGTCAGGCATGAAGAAAGAGCTTGTTGATTTCATTACCATCTGTTTGGCATGTCAAAAGGCCAAGACTGAGCATAGACACCTAGTTAGTTTTCTACAATAATTGCCCATTCCTGAGTGGAAATGGGAAGTGGTAAAGATGGATTTTATCACTAAGCTACCCAGAACTAACAAGCATCATGATTCCATCATGGTAGTGGTGGATAACCTTACCAAAGCTGTCCATTTTATTCTAGTGAAGCTTACTGACAAGGCAGATAACATAGCTGATATTTATTTAAAACAAATAACTTGATTACCTGGAATGCCCAAGAAAATTGTGTCTGATAGAGATCCAAAATTTACTTCAAATTTTTGGAAAGGATTTTTCAAGGGATTTGGAACAAATTTGCAATTTAACACACCTTATCATCTAGATTCAGATGGGAATATAGAAAGGGTGAATCAAGTAATTGAAGATATGTTAAGGATGTATGTAATGGATAAACCATCCAAGTAGGAGGATTATCTACACTTGGTAGAGTTTGATTACAACAATGGGTATCAAGCAACCCTGGAGATGAGCCCATTTGAGGCACTCTATGGCAGAAAATGCAACACACCTATAATCTGGGACAACCCAACAGACTGTGCAATAGTTGGGCCAGAACTACTCAGGGAAATGGAACAACAGATGATAAAAATAAAATAGAATTTAAAGGTTGTGCGAGACAGGAAGAAAAGCTATGTTCATAAGGGAATAACTCAAAGGGAATTTAATGTGGGTGATCATGTGTTCCTGAAAGTAAAATCCAACATAAGTTCCCTGAGTTTGGGAAATTGCTCAAAGTTGGCAGCTCATTTTTGGGGGCCATTTGAAATCCTGGAAATGATTGGGACTGTGGCATACATGCTTGCCTTGCATGCATCAATGCATATTCATAATGTATTCAATGTATCCTTGATTAAAATTTATGTACTTGATACTAATCATGTCATTGATTGGAATGTGATTCAGGTGGAGCAAGAAGGTGGTTTTCAAGTGCATCTGGTGCGCATATTGGATTAGAAGATCAAGCAGCTTCAGAATCGAGCCATAGGGCTAGTAAAGGTCCAATGGACCTGGTACGTCCTGAGTATGAAACTTGGGATCATGAGGATGCTATGTGGGCAGAATACCCACATCTTTGTAAATATTTTTGAAATTTTGGTTGTACATGTGTAGATACTGCACTGAGGACAGTGCATAAAATAAGGGGAAGGGGAATGTAATACCCCTAGGTTGAACCCCAAGTGTACATATGAATGTAACTTTACTTTACTTATAATCCGGTGAGCTAAAGTAACAATATCCTTGGTTTGGTTTTGTGCGCATTAAGTTAGTGCATGTGAATCTCACTCCAAAGAAGTACACATGGTTTCTAAAATGATATAGCGCACATTTTAATGCATAAAGTGCGCACATTTGGAAGTGCGTAGGAATGGCGCACTGAAATAGGAACAACTGAAGTTTACAACGTGCACTCGTAAAAGAGCGCGAGGAGCTCTGCACTAACAGAAGAGCCTTACAGGATGGTTCATACTTCAGGATTCAACACGCACTGGTTTAGTGCGCAGATTTTGGAGACTAGTGAACTTTTTTATAAATATGTCAGGATGTAATGCGCACCTGTAAGGGCACGAAGGTGGCACACTGAAGAAAGAGTGCATTCATCCTAGAAATTCTGTGTGCACTGGTTTTAGTGCACGATCTGTGTATTTTGAGGTTGGTGAGCCCGGATGCAAAAGATCAATACTTATGTACTAAGATTGTAAACGTAATCACATACAAATATAATGAAAATACATCACTGTGGCAGACCGACCACATAAAATAGTTCGGGGTGCTAAATCCACTAGTTGAGGTTAAGGGGGCTGGGTTAAAGGGGCTTAAACCCAAAAAGGAATATTATATTAATATTTCTTTAAAAGCATAAAATGAGGAATATTATATTAATATTTCTTTAAAATCATAAAGTAAGGACATTATTATATCCTAAGTCTAAAGGAGTGGGGACGTGTGGACTGAAGGTAGTTCCCAACATGACAAGTGTCAAGTTGAGAACATTTTGTGGATTGAAGGAAGCTCTCAACATGACAAGTGTCAAGTTGGGAACATGTAGCTAAATAGTTTGCACTTAGTCCATTCTGGTATTTTTTCCATCATTAGATCATGATTCATAGGGGTGAATGAGCTGTGATCCGAACTCGACTATTCTGTCATAGAACTGGATTGTTTTGTCATTGAACCCGACTGTTATTGTGACCAGTATTTTTTTTTACTATCGCATATACATGTGCGTTGCTTATCTTGGAGAGATAGATTGAAGAGGTGAGTTGTCAAGCTCGTGAGACATCACATTCTCTCCGAGTGAGAGAATTGTTAGAAATTTTTTCCCGAGGTGACAAACTGTGGTGACAAGGATCTGAGACTTCCTATCCATCCTGTTGTTGAAACCCTGGAAGGGAAGTGGAGCAGTCGAAGAATTGTTGAGCAGAGAAGGGGAACATTTCTTGGGGTGGGATAGGCATGTGGGGAATGAGAGACTGTAGGTTGTCAGTGTGAATTGGCATCTGTGATGGAATTTCCTATAATTGAGTCACCTGTGACTGAGTTCCTTTTGAGTGAGATACTTTAGCCTGGTTTGGAACCCTTACCCAAGTGGAGTTTAGCCCCAGCTCGGGGGTGACCCACTATTGAGATTTATGAACAGTGTGGTCTAAGGTTGGGAGGAACGTGGACCCTTACCTTTGCAAGTTGTGTTCATTCTTCTGCTAGCTATATCTCTTATGCAAGTACTCACCACATTTGACATGGTATCAGAGCCCACAAACCGCTAGGAAGTATCATCACTAACACTCTTTTGCAAGTACCGAAGACAGGACAAAGCGTCAGAAAAGATGGATTATTCACAAACAATACTTCTCATGCCTCATAACTATTTGGAATGGAACAAAAAAAAAATTCTTCAACTCAGATGCAGAGGCTTGTACCAAATAACCATGGAAAAATAAGTAGATCCAGATTTCATCGATGAGAAAAATGACTTTCTCAACAGACAAGATATGGCCATGTGATGTATCTTCTGGTCTATTTCTCCTGAAATTCTCCACCAAGTATATGACGAATCACGAGAATCAAATACAAATGAACTATGGACCATATTGGAGGTTCTATTTTGGAATAAATAATATTTTGAATATTTCATGCAGGAGATTTAAAAGATAGAGCCAAAAGAGAAGCCATCAGAAGACCAAGCCTCTTATTCTTAAGAGTCTTCTACACAAGTATCTACACAAATTTGTGTTCCATTAATTGCAGATAATGCCTACTCCATTTCAGATTTATTTTTTGAATTTCATGTGGAATATATCATGCATGCATCTCAAGAGTCACATGCAGACAATTTTGCATGCGCCATGCATGCATATCAGGAGCCAAAAAGGGGGTCTCACAAATCAGATTCAATTCTGACATTTTATGAGAATAATTTGCAAAAAATAATTAGATATTTGAATTCCTCTCGAAAAAATACCCAATTTCTAAAAAGAAATTGTCTTAAATGGAATCCAGGAAGTGCAGTTATGAGCATTTTAAAATCAACAAAATTTCAACGTTTTTCCGGAAACTGCCGCACGAGTTTCAAAGTTTCATTCAAACTTCATTTGGATCTTCTTCATTACAAAAAGAGAAATTGGATATATGTGAACATATCATTGGTGCATCTACTTCATCATATTCGTGCAGACATCTACATATTCAACAAAATCTTTAACGAGCATAAACTTGCACAGTTGTGAGGTCTCCGTGGAGTGAAGGACATAGTTGCTTAGCAACTGCTATTTGTTCCTTCTCATTTTTTTCTTATGCAATGTACTTTGAGGGGGGGTTTCCCATGAGGTTTTCCCTCTTTCCTCATTTTTTCAGTGTCTCGTTCTTATATGCATTGTACAATGGGTACCTAACATGGCCTTTGTTGTCGAGACCCATTCATCATGTACACCCTAGTAGTGTTCAGGGGGGGGTTGTAGATATTACAAACTCACCTAGGTAATTATTTTCCTAAGGTTGATAGTCCAATGTTGAGAACGCTTCCTTAGATGATAATATTCTCTTTATAGAATATTCCTCTACAAAATAAGGTTCTCCCTTCAATTCAAAGTCAATTACACTCAGTTAAACTAGTGGAAGACAATAATGCATGGAAACCTCGATTTTATCACCAGTTGTTGCATGTATTTCTATCACTTCCACATGTGTGACTCAATTAACTAATGATTGTTGGGTTTTTATATTCTTTACAATGAAATTCGAGGTGGATTGACTGACATTCGAAGTCGAAGGTCGAGGTGGTTCGACCGGGTAAAGACAAAGTTGAGGTTGACTGACAACAAGTCAAAGGTTGAGGTTAGTCGACTGGGTAAAGTCAAATTCGAAGGTCGAGGCGGTTCGAAATTGATCCATATGGATGTCAGTGGCCTCCCACCTATTCCAGCTGGCTCATTTTGGCATTTTTCTAGTTCGAGAGTTTTTTCCTAGTTTTTGGGTCCCTGACTTCTGGGGCCATTTTGAGGCCCTAAACATCATTTTTAGGGCTCACCACAGTTAACGTATGTAAGGATCGCCATAGGAAACATGTGTATTCCTCGGATAGACCTTTCCAATGGGATATTGTGTGCCTAAAATGAAGATTGTATGCAAAAGTTACGCCCCCAAGAAGTTGATGTACTTACTTACCCAAACGGGGCCCACGTGACTTTTGGTGCTTCATCTCCTAGGGTTAGGTTTTTGGATGTCTAGGGTTTTTGAATTTCCTGTTTATTGTAAAAAATCCTTGACCATTCTAATCATCTTATGGTGAATGAGCGCAACCGTCACATCTCTTCTCAGAGATAAGCCGCCACCATTCTAGCAAGCTTGTTTTCCGCTGCATTTTACAGTTTCAACTTATTTCCTTATTGAATAGAAACCAATTTTACTGTATATCTATTATTCTGTGTTAAACATATTTTGATAATAATTTGTATTTATTTCATTATGATCATAAAATATGTATACATGGTAAATGCATTGACAACAAGTCGAAGAGGTCAACCTACAAGAGGTCGACAAGTGGGCATGTGGCGACCGAATGAAGGCCGACTGGTATTCGATGGTAACCTGACTTGGTAGTCGATTCGTGGGATTCATAGCCAATGATCTGCATGGATATGTAACCATTTTTGGGTGCCATTTATTTAGGGTTTTTCCTACTGTAAAGCCTACAAAGAGGTGTGTTGTAATGTTGTAAAAGCTAATCATAATATAGCAAATCTTTAGAGAAATATTTAGATGTAGGTTGTTGGTCATGTAGATGTAAGATGAATTGGCTACAGGGTTGTTCTTGCATAAGCAAGAAGGTAGGATGTTGGTTGTGTCTTAGGTATGGACCAAGGTTATACATGTAACCTTTTATTCTGAATAAATAAGACAACAAGGAGTAGAATGCTCACGAATTTTTGGTTTTCCTGGTTTGGGTTTCTAGGGTAAAATCTCTATGTATTGTGTGTTTTTTGTGTCATTTACTTTCTTGATTAAATATTTCTTCCCCTCTTCTACTAGGTTTAGCGTGGAAGTGTGTCTCATTTCCTAACAATGATTGCATGGATCAGTTAACTAGGACTAGGTGGCAGTTCATTCTAGTGTATGTCAGTGAGTGTCTAGATCTCTCTATATCACTACTATGGCACATTAGTTACTCATGTAGCTTATATCTATTGTAAATTATTCACCTTTTGTGTGTGTAATACGATTAATACATTTTCTATTCTTTTCTCTCCAATTTTTCTCTCATCTTCTCACTTTTGCAAGCTTTGTTCATTCCTCTACTAGCTAGATCTCTTGTGCATGTATTCACCACATTCTACAATGTGAAGCACTACATTCCAAGGGTAGAAATGTTAAACTTAAAGGTGATGTGATACACAAGCAAGGATCCAATACAAGGGTGCTCCACAAAATGTGTCCATCACTCCTCCTATAATCATCTAAGGACTACAATGCTCCTCCTAAGCCATGTGCTCCACTGGGTCCACTCCCTCTACATGAACATTATCGCAACCCAAGTGTCCCCTAGTTAACTCCATGCCTTAATGAAAGGATACAAGCTACCCAATGTTTTTTATGGCTCAAAACTCTCCTCCATAATTCCAAACACTACTCCTACAATGCAGGGCATTCTCCAAAAAAGCAACCTCCTCCATGTGGCCATCATGTAGAATGTCACCAAGTTTTCTAAATATCTCCAATGGTCCAAGGAATATTGTCATGCAATCATCCAAATAAGGTATAGAAACCATTGAGGAATCCATATCCAATGTGCAAACCCATCATGTACCATCTAGGGGATAATCATACACCATGTATCCCAAATCTCATGAATCAACCTTAAACATGGTGTAAACATTTTTGGAGTAACCCCAAGAGTTAACATAAATGAAAGAGGAAAGTGGTATTTTATAGTAGTTTTGTTGAATTCTCTGTAGTCCACAAATACTCTCCATTTACCTCCTTTCATTGGAACAATGACTAGGAAAAAACCCACTCACTATCTAAGATTGGATATATAAAACCTGCATTCAAAAGTTTCTGCAATTTTGATTTCACTATATATTTAAGAACATGATTCATTATTTTCTAAGGTTGTCTAATTAGCAAATAATCATCTTTTATGTAGATATGATGTTTGCATATATTTGAATCCATTCCCTTCATGTTTTCATAATCCCAAGCAAATGCAGAAGTATGAGCTTGTAATATATTTTATCATCTTTTGTTGTTGAACATAGTTTACTTTACTACTAATTTTCAAAGTTTTGCTAGGAAATATTTCAATTATAGTGGTCAATGGTTGTTTTGTTTCAGTATTAAATATATTTTTCAAGTATATATTATTAGTTGTTGTTGTACTTAAGTGTTCTTCATCATATTCAACATCAGATTGTTCCTCAATTTGGACAACTTGAGGATACATATTTTGCATGAAATTTGAGATCAATATGTCTTCTTCAACTTTGTTTAATGCCAAGGCATTATCAATAGTTAAAATAGGTTGGATAGTAACTCCAAATATTGCATCATCTTTTATTTTCCCTACCCACAGTAGAATTTTAAATACCACAAAGGGTCATCTCCCCTGTTATACAACTAATGTAGGCATTTGTTGTTGCTAACCAAGGTTTGTTAAGAATTAAGTGTATCCATTGAGTTTAGATATAGATTGAAATACTACAAAGTCTACTAGAGATTCCCAAGAGTCTAATGAGACAATCATTATCTTCTAGCATCCCTGCAAGGATAACAATAGACTTATCTACTAATTCAAGGACAATAGGTGTATTACTCAATATTTCCCTTAGATTCAATTTGACCATAGTCTCTTTGGTCATGACATTTATTATTACCCCTAATTCTATCAATGATTTTGGAGAAAACATTTGGATATGCACACATCTACTAGGACTACCTCAGTTGATATACTTAGGAGTAAAAATCTTCGCTAACATCAGGTTAGAAGTTTGTCTTGCTTCATTGATAGTTGGAAGATGTTCTTTCTTCCAGGTCTCTTGATACATAGCTCTTTAATGTTGTTGTTATAGATTGGCACATCCTTAATTTATTCAAGATGTGGATTCTTGAATCATATATTATTTAGTTCTCATAAAATATCATATTCAAATTGAGTGTGTTTTTTTACTCCAGCCTCTCAAGGTAAGGTGGGTTTTGCTCCATGGTTGCTAGCAAAGAATGATGTTTC
The DNA here is from genome assembly GCA_010110895.2 of Picea sitchensis. Lineage (NCBI taxonomy): Eukaryota > Viridiplantae > Streptophyta > Pinopsida > Pinales > Pinaceae > Picea > Picea sitchensis. Next base: position 3,847 of record SNQJ01S0201514.1, on the reverse strand, counting down.
TTTTGTTCTTGGTTTTTGGTTTCTAAGTTCTGAGTCTTCCTTTCTTCTAATTGCTTAGTGACTAATGAAGGTAAAATATCTACCATTACCTTTCTTGAGTGAAGGTTAAGCTCATAGCAATTAAAATAACTTAATGAATAGGTTGCATAATTTTCTATCTCATTATTATAAACTAGTTTAACCAATGTATTATTTTTATTTGGTGTTGGTTGGGTAGGAGTTTGTGGATAATTGGATGGTTAAGGAATAGTGTTTTGTTGAGGAGGTGGCAACAAAGCTTGTTTATGTTTTTGTTGAGGTCTCCAATGTTGTTATGATTTAGGCCATTGAGACTGTTGTTGAAGTTGGAATTGGAGAGATTGGCCTCGAGATGGACGTTATCATTATTATTGGGCTTGGGGTTGCATTGGCCAATGTTTTTGAGTTGAGGGAAACCAAATTTTAAGAGGGAAATAAATTTGATGTGCATAAGGCATACCTTGTGGAAATTTCCATGGTGAATCTTACCTTCTATGATTTACTAAACACATATGCTCCATGCTCCCTTCAACTCTTTGGTATCCAACTTTAAAACCATATAAATATGGCCATTGAATTGTCTTAAGATTTTCATCACAAATTTCACAAACTTCTATATTGTTTAATGGACATTCACTTCTAGCATGCTTCAATATACACTTAGGACAAAAACAACAAAAAAAAATTCAACCTCTTCTCATTTCCTCTTAATTTTCATAGTGTCCAATTGCATGGCTAGTGAATCCAAGATATCATTTTTCATATATTCAATCATATTTCCATTTTTAGATTTGTTTAACCCAATTATTGCTACATTTGATGATTATACAAAATTTATTTACTTTTCTTATTTTCAACTCTTAAATAGTTCTTCAAGACTTTCTTTATCTCATCACAAGAAAGTTGGGAAATGTTGCAATTTTCAATTAAATCCAATATCTCCATCCATTCCTCTCTAACACCCTTGAGAAGGACCAACTTGAGTAATTTTGGGTCCAATATATAGCTAGTATATCTTTTATAACTTAATTCAAATCTCTCCACAAAATCTTCTAATGACACTTCTTCTCATTGGGTCATCCTAAAGATTTCATCCTTAGTGTCTCAAGCTTTAAAATAGTCTTTATATTTATAGATATAATATTCTTTCATTTACTCCCAAGAACTAATGGTATTTCCATCAAGGCTCATAAATCGGTGCATTGTTGCTTCTTTAAAAGTATAAGGGACAAGTCTCTCAAGTTTTGAGCATCTATTTTATAATCATAAGTCCTACAACAAACTTCAAATTCAAAGAGTAATGTGTTATTTTCTTCTATGATTAGTCCATGGACATGGGGAACAAAGGGATCAATATTTTTCATCCTTGTTTCTTCTTTTATTTCCTAAATTGAAAATCAATTGGTTGATCTTCTCCTTCCTCTACTATAATAAGAGAGAGCAATCCTTCTACAGGCTCATTTCCTTCTAATATTTCTTGTATATGTGACTGGAAAATATTTGTGATTACCCCTACAACCATTAATCCTCCTTGATTTCCCTTAGAACTTCCAAAATGCCTCAATAAATTATTATATATTAGATACATTTTCTATATTATATTTTTTTTAATTCCTAAAATTTTGTATGTTCTACCTCAATCCTTTCATATGCTTGTTGATCCTTCTACCTACTAGTTCCTACTTGACTTGCACTATAAATGTATGTTTTTAGTAGAAAACATCCTAATATATCTCTGATAATGAATGCATTCTACTTAGAATTCTAAAAAAAAAATAAAGACATTGTATAGAAGAATTACCTAGGGCAAATGACAACCTTCAACCTAGAAATACTTGTACAATACATATTCTATCTCAGAGACTAATTCTATTGTAATATTTTAGCAACCTCCCTAGCAATGGTGCCAAAAAAGGTGATGGGCTATAAAATTACTACAATTAACCAGTGAAGTCCATCACTTGCTTTAGTCATCAATCTAGGATCATACAAACTTTAAAGGCATTGTGCACTATGTATGCCAAATAAAAAGATTAAGTTGATGAGAAGTGAAATGGCAAAGATTCTTAGATGATCTTAATATATAATGCAATGATGAAGCAAGTAACCATCTACACATATTAGAAATTAGTCATAAACAAATTCATTTAAAAAAACATGGCGATAGTAATGATCTAACAAATACTAGTTCATTCAATTGCTTGAAACTAAATAGTGTTCACAACAAAACTCCATTCTATAAGGAAAAAAAAATAGTGAAATTAATATCTAATTGTTGCCTACACATTCACTAGTTGCAGCTGAACAATGTTCACAATGATATTTATGAGTAATCAAGATATAGAAACACACAAAAGCTATGCCGTTGATACTGAAGTCACACTACACTACATAGTAATGAAGGGTTTGAAGCCTTGAGGGTTAGCTCAAGCAGTCATGAGCTAGATGTGAGATCTCTCCCCCAAAGTTGGGGAGGTCATGGGTTCAACTCTCTTGATCCCCTCAAGATTAGGATCCATAATCAAGGCCAACAATTTACCTCGTTTACCATCAATGGATCATGGGGAAGTACTCAGAGGTTTTTCCTTGAGGTGTTTTCATTGGAAAAAATATTAATGAAGGGTTTTTTCAATGGCCTTACTTTGAGTGGGACCTCGGTCAAGGAAGATTGATGAACCCTTGATAAAACCTTAAATAACCATTGGTATAAAGAAAATTGTATTAATAAAAAATGCATAAACTACATGACTATTCCTAGCTCAAAATCTTTGGCTACAATTCGATTAGAAAGAGGGAAGACGTTTTAACCCCTTATTCAAGTTGTGTGATATAGTTATATACAATAAATGCCTTGGAATCTCCAAAAGGATGGATCCAACAACTTCATCCACTACTCCTTACAATTAAACAAATTGTCTTCTTAACTAATTACTACTCTCAGTCACAGTTGAGTCTTGGAGTTCTGATATTCTACTTAATTATTCAGTTAGTTCATCAGTCACTTAAAACCCTTCTAGTTAGTGCCACAAAATAGATGATAGAATCCATGAAATCTCTCCTAATGTTTCTAGGGTCTAAAGACTCTATAATGAAATATTAAATAAGTACTCATATGAAGGATGCCCATTCCCTTTGTAGTGGTTGCATGGAGATAATCCTTTTAATCATCACTATGAAGACTCTGCACCATAATTTAAATCCTCAATAGTAAGTAGGTACAAATGATTTCATGCCACACCATCAAACAACATATCAAATATTCAAGTAACATTCAACATCCATCCCACTTTCTCATCATTAAACCCACCTCCACCCACTCATAAATCCCATCGATTAACCAACACAGTTGATGTCCACCAAACATCCCTCGGTTATTGTCTTACTTTATACATGATCTAACAACTCAAACTTGGATAATGTAGACAAGATTCATCCACCTATCCTACAATCTCTTTTCAATTTTACACTAATGTTCTTGTTGAGCCTAAAGGCCTTCCTCCACCCCACCCCATCTATCATTCTATAAATCTCATTCTCAGTGTTTCCCTTCTTAACTATCCATCCTATATCCTCCCCCCCATAGAGCATGCTAAAATGAAAAAACAAATCTAGACTCTAGTCAATGAAGGTTTCATTCAACCATATTACTCTCATTGTAGCTTATCGATGTTTATCATCCCTAAGAAAGAAAAATAAGAATGGTGCCTTATCACATATTACCAAGCCCTTGATAAAATTACAATAAAAAATCTATATCCTCTACCACCTATCAAAGATATACTTGATCGACTTAAGGTTTCTTAGTATTTCACTAAGATGGACCTCACAT
>SNQJ01S0201512.1:0-16857 GCA_010110895.2 Picea sitchensis | reverse complement strand
TTACAGTCTCTGTACATTTCTTTGATTAATAGAAATCGTGTATTACTGTATATCTATGTTTATGGTTGCATCTCTGATACATTTCTGTTATATTGTTGAATATCTGCAATATCTATGTGCATTTATTTATTATATCTCCGCTCTCATTTCGTGCCGAAAATAATCCAGATCAAAAGCTCACCCGGATTTCTATGAATGTCAATGGGACTTCGACAGACGAATATTTTGAGATTATTAAATTTATTGAGAACAACGCCCCATTTACAATGTTACTAGGAAAACCTTAGATTGAAAGAGATCAGACCAGAAGGAAAGAATAAGAAGAAGAAGTTTTAGAGTAGAAGAAGCAAGAGTTGAAAGATTTCATGACTAGAAGGATCGCACACTTGATTGAAGAACAGGAGAACAGATTGAAGCTATTTAACACCAGAGACCTGGATGTCGAAGTTGCAAGAACACTAGAAGACCCATAGAAGATTGAAGTACCTATTCCAGCTAAAGAATAAGTATCACCCTCGAGTCTTAGGAAAGAATCTCAATAGCACGAAGTAACTATGCCAAAAGAAGATAAGAATAAGAATGGAAAAAGGCATACCGAGACGAAGCTCGCTGGGAAGAAAGATAGAAAACTAAGTAAAAAGAGAGCTAAGATCGACAAGTTACAGAAGGTTCCAGAGGGAACTTCGTAAAAGGAAAATTTTCAAAATTGGAGCTTCGTCGGGATAACAGAACAGCGTCACATGGCACTTCGCCATGGCGAAGCAATATAGTAGTTGGGAATAATATAACCATTCAATTGACCCTTCGAACGGGTAGAAAGGCATTTATGGTTCGCCACCAAACCGTTGAACCGCACCATAACAGACAACACAGAGTTAATGAAGGCTTCTTGACCGTTGCAAGCAATCCATTGCCAAATTATCTATTTATCCTATTGCGCCATGCACCGAGAACACTTTTTCTAACCGTGAATCTGAGCCCGCGGAATTGTTGATTTTACACAGTGATCATTGCAATATTTCCCTCTATCCCATTACAGTGTCTACGTTACTCCTTGAACCCGAGATTTTCAAACCTGAGTGTGTATGTCAGACGAGTTCAGCATTGTAGAGAAAGTTGTCGAAGAAGTTATGATCGACCTCATGGCTAAAAGATTCATGTCGATGTCTGCAGGTATACAAGCTTCATTGACGAGAACGGTGCAAGCCTCTCCGTCGATTGCTCACGGATCGGGGCCATCCCGGCCAATAGTACATAAGAGAACCAATCACAGAGATGACCTAGCCAACGCGAAGTTGATTCCATCCATATTTCCCGATTACATTCCACCTTTGGCTAGCGTGGTGAATCGTGATAGTGTGCCATGAGATTTCAAGTACACCATAGTCACTGCATACCTCCCGAAGGGGATACGCGCAATTCGAGAAGAGCAGGATAAGATCACAGTATTGAAGTTCAGCGACTTCAACCTTGGAGATCGCAAGATCTATGGTATGCTCACCCCATACAAGTACCTAACTAGAACAAAAAGGAAGAACTCGAAGATCATCCCTCAGTCATGGACAATAAACCTCACGTAGTCCACCCTGTTAAATGTTATGAAGATCCCACGCTTTGGAAGACACCAGGAAGTCAACGCATGTGTCAAGCTGCTACTATCGTGTTACCATGGTGGCTACTTATGGCTAGACCATCGCATTACAGTTGACCCAATGCTGATCCATAGGATCATAGGCCTAAGTATGCAAGGACCCGACCCACAGGACTTTTATCCAGGAAAAGTCGCAGATCGCACACTAGTACAGAAGATCAAGGATACATATGGCGACGTTGAGAAGGAAACAAGAGGCTACAATGTATCTTCCATCCAGAGTGGTGCAATGCGCCTAGCATGTCAATTGATAGTTGTAAACTTAGTAAGGAAGAACAGACCTACGCAGATCACCGGCTTTGTCGTTGACCTCGCAGGGAAGTGCGCAGAAGGCCTACAGATGAACTGGGCGAAGTACCTAGTTAACCAGTTGGAACTAGATTACCGAGAAGCACAGGATTAGGGTTATGAATTTCATTTCAGCTGGCTCCTAGTCCTCATTGCATTTGTTGCCTGGGAGATTACAGAAGGAGCGACCTTCCTCGACATAGAGTAGTTCGAACTGCTTGTCGCGAAGTTCGCTACCCTATGGTATTCAACTGATATGAACAAACAGTGGAAGTCGAATGTTGTGTTCCATACATACTACCTCCAGCTAAAGCGATCCATTGAAGTTGAGCCTCGCATGACCCTGAACACCTTACAGAGGTTTCGACCACTAATGAAGTTCAACGCAGATCGACACTTTATCTACATTACAGCATGAGCAGATGAACATAAAGAGCAGCTCCAGTCATATTACAAACTCACAGAAGAATACCTTGAGGAGATCACCAAGGAATGGTCCTCTAACCTTCTTATCCCCGCCAACCCCATAGAGATATATGATATTGACAGCCCAGAAGACACTCATCAAGAACAGAATACACCCGGAACCAGCAGGCAGAAGACGACTGAGGAGATCCAAAACTTAAGAAGCACCTTAGGGAAGACTACTTCCATATCACCTGACTGAGGGGGTGATGACGAAGTAGAAGCTGAACAGGAGGTCGTAGCAAAGCAGCAAGTCGAAGCATCTTGAGCCAAGCTCGAGTCTTTTGAAGCAGAACTACCCAGATCAGAGTGACTCGGGATGAGTCACAGGTGAGTGTTGGGGGCCTGTTGGCCCTTGACCAAGTTTTGGGAGATCCTTGGTCAAGTTTGACCTATTTTGGGACTTCGACAGCCTGTCGAAGGAGGAGCGCAAGATGAAGCAGAGATCGCAGGATCTCAACCCTTTTTTGCGTCCTTTATGGGATTTGGGATTATGTAATGGGTATTGGATGTCGGCCCATGGGTTTAACCATGTTTAGGCCTATTTTGTAAAGTATAAATAGATGTCTAGGCAATGTAAGAAATGGAGCAGTTACGAATGGCTAAGTGCTAGATCTATGTGATTGAAGAATTGTAAGTGTTATGTGCATACTGTGTGAGACTTGCAGAGCTAAGTGCAAGTCATTGTAAGAGGTTGTGGAAGGCTGCGTGCTTAGATCTACTTGGGGAAGGAGGATCTAGCGAGTTGTGCAAATCTCCTGTCCTATGTGGAGTAGGGTTTTGAGGCTCTGTGGATGTAACCTATTGAAGAAGATAATAAAGAAGAAGAGTTGGTGGACATAGCCCCATGGTGGGGGTGAACCATGTATATGTTGTGTTGCTCTACTTTGTGAAATGTGTTGATGTGTTTATGTCTTTACTTGCTAAGTGCTTTGATATAGATAGATAGATATGTTTATGCTTTGTGCTAATGATATATATGGATGTTAGATCTGACTTATATGAATGTGCTTAGTGCTTGAATCTGCTAGATCTGATCTATGCTATCATGCTAAGTACTGCTATATGCCAGATCTGGTTGACCAATGCATTGTACTGTGATTAGGGTTTAACTGTGTTATAACTAAGAACTGAATACTGATAAATATAGTTGTTAAGTGCTTTATTAAGTGTTAGAATCACAGATCTGTGTCCCAGCTAAGGTTGCAGACATCTGAGTCCTACAACCACCCCTACCTCTACCTCGAGTGAGACTTCATATGTTTTGCAGGTGTTGCCGAAAGGGACAATAGTTAGGGTTTTGTTGGTGCGTTGTTGTAGCGTTGAACCCTGGATCTGCCCCTGTGCCAACAAAAACTTATAAAGTTGTGAAGAAAATCCTGAGCTAGACGTTGGTTATGTGAATTGCAAGTCGTCCATAATGTAAATTCATGTATGAGTCATGTTGGACATCTATATATATATGAGCTCCTTAGGTGATTGTGACATATTTCTCTTGCTCTTTCGCACTTGGTTTTTCTCTGTAGTTGTTGGCAGCAGGCCGAAGTGGGAAAGAAAGCGTGCACAAAGAAGAATGACAGTTGGAAGAACAATCATGGGAAAGAAATCATGCAAGAGGAAAGCGAAAACTGGCAAGAAGAACAACATGCGCGCATGCAAGGAGGAGGTGACAGCTGGAAGGAAGCAAAGTACGCATGCAGAGAAGGAAGACCTAACGATAGTAGGGTTAGGGTTTTTGTAAGGTTTTGGGTAAATGGTCGAAGAGCCCGATATATATAAATATAGATATGGAGGTATCATAAAAGAGTTTTGTTAGTGTCGGTTTTCTACCTATGGAGGTTCGATTGTTTTATGTAATGTTTTTAATTATAAGAACCATTTTTTTAAGCGATTGAGCTAGAGGAGAGGAGAGAAGGTAGATATTGAGGATTAGATCGTAGGCCGAGGAGCCTGGTGCGGTCTAGTTCGCCTCATAGAGATCTTACCCATCAGAGGAGAATTGTAAGCACACAGCACGAGATTGCAGAACTACCATAATAAGAGAGCCAAGAGCCAAATCTTTGTGGACGTAGCCCAAGAGGGGGTGAACCACGATAATACTTGTGTAATGTGATGAATGCATGCATATCTTTATCATACTTTTATTATTTAAGCGTTGTGTGTAATGAATGAATGAGTTATTATATTGCTTGGTTAATTGTTGTTGGGATATAACGAAAAGATACCACAGAGATCAAAATATAAAAGAGAATAATAGTAGTTTGTAACACGAGTTAGAATAAATGGCTCAGAATACAAATCCCATATCTCATACTCAATCCTAGGTTGTAAACACCCGAGTCTTACAGCCACCATTAAAGCTATCTCGGATTAGACTCCATAGTGCATTATGTGTGCTGCGTTGCCTTCTAGTTTACCAGAAGGGCTGATAGTTTTAGGCTTTGTTAGTGCCCTGAAAGATATGAACCCTGGGTCAACAATGTAGGCAGTAGGGAATAGTAGTTTATGTTAAGTCAACAGTAGTTGTATGGGGAATTTTGCTACATTTTTTCTTGTTACTTCTAGGGTTTTTTATGTCTTTGTCATACTCATTGGAGACTCGCTATGACATGTGTCTTGTCCTTGGAGGCTTGCTATGACTTGTGTCTTGTCCTTGAAGGTTTGCTATGGCTTGTGTCTTATCTTTGGAGGCTCGTTATGACTTGTGTGTTGTTCTTGGAGTCTCGCTATACTTATGTCTTGTCATTGGTGGCTCACTATACTAGAGGTACTCGCTATGCTTTGTCAATATGCAACATAGATTTGGTTTATTGTCTATGGGTTATGTATTACATGGTATTGCATCTCTCCTTTGGCCTAAGGTTTTTGGAAAAGGACTTGATAAATCCATGATTGTATATTGATTTTTAAGGATTTGATCATAGTGAAAGGTTGGTGATTTATAAGGGTGTTATGACAGATGGGAGCATAAAAGAACTCAAGCTACACATAAATAAACAACTCAACACAATAAATGCAAATTGACATATTAACATAACAATATCCAACTAAGTTATTGAAAGTCAACTAATGATACCTTATTCTCCATCCAGATAACAAAATCGAACCACTTTTTTTCTTATATCATCTCGAATTCTAATTGTGATGGATAATGGCCATATTGTTGCTCCTATCAAAACATGGCAGATGCACTAGTTGAAGTAATTAATATCCAATCATTTACTTTTTTGTACAAAATTAAAAAAATATATATCATTTCAGATATTAAATATACTTACAAATTTGCATATTAAGGCTTCTAAACTTGTTTGGCCACTGTGATGTGTGGCACGAAATTTGGCAAGCCTGGCCTTTGAGGCCTTTTCCTGAAACATACACTAATTCAATTTAATCATGCACCAGTAAAATATAAAAATTGTTTAATGAATTTGAAATAATCTTATGAGCAAATTCAAATACCAGTGTGCTCTCTTCACTGTACTTCCTCCATGCATCCACTCTATCCTATGATTTCACGAGATCTTTCCATACTTTCATGCTTACATCAATTGGCCCTCTTTTGTTCCTTAGCTCAGGAGGAATTTATTTTATCTTTTTAGTTTGGTTCCAACAAAATCTCTTGCAATTTTGAGTCATTTGTTTTTTATCTTCTTCAGTGACCAAACTGTCCCAAATTCAGTCTCCATGTCATGGATGACTGCCTTTTGAAGGTGCATGGTTATCTTCGAGAATGGAATATGTATATGCTCTTTGAGGCATTGAAGGCATGATTCATTCAGCCTATGCATGAACACTTTCCCGACATCTGTCATTTTGATATTCCCGGAGACAACATCATATTCTACCTCAGTTTCGTATGTACCAATAAAAGATGCATAACATGTATTGGTGGTGGAAGAAATCTGTGTCCCAGGAGTGGCTGGGACATTGGACGTCTCGACTCCATGTTCCACATTCTTAGAGGTTATTGTGATTTATTTTATCCTTGATCTTTTGCACGATCCAGGATTTGATGGGGAATCAATTGATTCCCTTTGACAGGGTTGCTTTGGTTGGACCATTTCAATGCCTTTAGTACATCGTTCTTCCACGTATTTGGAAAGCATGGACAAGTCCATACCTTCTATTTTCTTGACTGCTTCTACCCGCAATATAGAATCCATTACCTATTTTAGTTTCTCACTGTCATGCCCCTATATATGTACAATAAATTTCTTATTTTAAATTTAAAAATAAAAAAATAAACCCTATATATATAGAGGAATTTTCTTCTTTTAAAATTTTGAAATAAAAAACTAAAATATACAATTCAAACAAGCAATGGAAACATGTACAAATCTATAAATTGAGTATGAAATACCTCATTCTTGAAAGAATCAGATCCCCTTGTTTGTTTCCATATGCTTCTTGACATTTTTTTTGGCGTCCCAGTGTGAATTTTTTTCCTCCAGACTATGGAAAATCCCTTCTCTTTGCTCTGTACGTTTTGCTCCCTTCCCTCTAACTATTATAAACAACAATAGTGCAAAATTAATGGACAGGGATTTTATTTTTGTCTCTAGTAGGGGGTGAATGACATGCACAAACTGATTTCATCTCTGTTAGAGGCTGAATCACACCCATAAATCAATTTTTTTTTAGTGAAATCCACAACAGGGGAGGAGGGGTGCGTTAAGATCTCTGCCCACCATTAAAATGTATCCAATCGATTAGTTATTTGCTTTCATATCCTCAAGGCATTGCAGTGGTCTACTCCAACTCTGCGCAAAAGTTCCAAGCTCATTCCAATCTCCCTTGATTTTTCGATTGTGAGTATCATCTTGGAAAAACGGTGGATGCATGTTTGAAAAATGGTGAATTATTTACATTGGTGAATGCCTTACATACATTGCGCAGACGGGTTTTTTTTTGAATAGTCAATGCTAAATTGGGTGCCATTAGCGTCGATTATTGGCCAAAAATGTAATCATTTTGGGGCAAAAATTTCTCCTAATTTAGTGCCTAAGATAGAAAGAGATTATCATGTTGACTCTATGACACCCAAAGTAACTGTTATGTAGAGAATCTAGTCAAACAAGGGTAGATTGTTCTATGTTTTCAAGGTAAAGAAAACTAAATCTCTTTGTGGTTTCAACCACATACTTTTATAAGTTAGTCAATCACTCTTTGTGGCTGCAACCACATACTTCCATAAGTTAGTCAATCACACATGTAAATGACTTATGTGGACTACCTAACCAATGTCTTGTATGAAGCTATCATGACTAAACTAATATCCACCACTAACACCCCAAAATTATATTGCACTTCCTGAGGTTCATAGTGGCAATTAGTAGGAACTTTCATTACATTTCAACGAGGATAGAACTAAGAAGTTATTACTCTTAATCCCCCACTACTATTTTCTATGTAGGAGGACCTTACTAGTGTTGCGACAAAACTATATACTTCTTCTTCACTGTAGTTTTCAATTGTTCTACCTAAGATGCCCCCAACATGCTACAACCTAGTTCGTTATGCAATTATTCACGCTTGATCCCATTGACATTTTGGACAATATTATCATGGACTTGTCCTTAGATGGGGTTTCCTCTTAGTGCACATTACATATATCACTATCTCATTAGAGTAGGCACTCAACTAGTATATTAAGATTGGACTATAAGCTTACCTTCATGCTAGATATTCCATTGTTAGTTGTGCACTCATCCAGATCTAGGGAGCATAGTGTTAAGCAACAGAACCACTTGGTATTCTACCATTACTAACAACCTATATGGGTATCATTGACATAACTTATATTACTCGTGACAGTTATATTCCTAAACAAATCAAACATCTAATTTAAATGTTAAGCTCTTATAGCCTTAAAATCCTCCTTTGCTTGAGAAAAGCACAACTTCGTTGGATCCTCAAATTGACATTGATCATAACTTCAATACACTAGCTCCCTTTTACCAAGACATAGATCGAATGACTCGACACACATACACAAGGCTATATATATATTCTACATTTTCAAATCAAGTTAGTCCCTTGCATAGTCCAAGTATTTCACATTTGAGCAAGTGCGAAAAAAATTGCTTTATGGATAACACACTAAAATTTTATGCATCAGCATTAACCTCCATTGCCTACATGAAAATAAATTACACTTCCAATGGAAGGGAGACCATTTCTACCTAGGGAAAGGGACTCTTGATCCATGCATTGAGCTAATTCTTGTTCGTGATCGATATTCATAATCTCTAAATGAAATTAAATGGGTACTTGCAGCGATATTTGTCACAAGTTTTTTTTATTCCTTTTCGTGACCATCTCAACTATGACCCACAACTAATCTACAATATGTGATTGGTCCTTATTAAACAAGTCATCTATGTGGCATCACCAACAAATCAACATGTAGTATGCTATTGTGCCAACTTAACTCCAAATTCCTTGAATTCATCAATGGGATCTCATAGTGGAACGAGGTGACATGTCCACTAGCTATAATGATTAAAGTTGATTGTATTATCATCATTAAGGCCCCTAACAACTAACATATTCTCAAAAACACTAAGAGTTTTATATTCCTTTTGTTGGCATGGAAATCATCTCATTGATGGTAGATTTACACTATAAATATATAATTCTAGTCATTGTAAATCATCATGAAATTGTACATCGTTAAACAAAGTTTTGCAATGATATATTTCATGTTATAAAGCTCTATCATAGTTTCATTATAGCTAGAGACTCAATAATTTCATGCCATTGCTTCGATCCTTTCTATTTATTATAGCTCATCCATTTATATTGGAATATATGTATATTTGAGCCAAATATGGGTCACATTGTGTTTTATCTCTTTTGGCTCTAATACCTCTTTGTTCCTTTACTAATTTACATCACACTTTGTCCCTTAAGTATCATAACTCTACAAACCCCTTCTATACGTTGATGCAACATCAATACACTTGTGCATTCCTTATTGCTTTGGAATGGTTGAGTTTCTATTTATAAAGGCTCATTGTCCATTATGACCTACTTAGAGGATATTCTACATGCATCACATAGAACATATTTCAACATATATTCTTTGCAATAAAAACATTCCAGGGATTCAACTATGCCCTAATAACTCTAAACTACAAATGTAAACATAATTTTTTTTAGAGGGAGTCGCGATCTCTAACCTACAACTTACATAATGAAAATTGGATGTTTTGACAATAGGAACATGGATCATGAGGCTATATACATGGTCATAGGAGGAAACAATTATGTTAGGTTATATAGGAGGCTTTTAGGCCTTCAAGGATAATCACAACTACTCATACCACCACACATGACCTCTTACTAGTCTTCTAGTCACTTGAAATAGTGATAATGATATGGGGCCCCTTGCATGGACCGTGAAAAGTGAGCATATTAACAAGATAATATCAACAACATTCTCTCGGTGCATAGATGTTATGTGACTAATGTCATTGTTGTGTATTACAGGATCTATAGGAGGCCATGGACAGAGGACGTGGCTAACGTAGACCTACTAAATCAACGAGAGGAAAGTGGGTGGACATATAATTGGATACAAAATGTACATATACATTAAAGGTAATAAGACAAAGCAACCTCAACCAAAGGAGGATGGTGTTTATGAATTCACAAATGCTACAACATAGGCAAGATAAAGTTATATAAATTATGTTGTTGTTTTTTCAAATCCAAAACATGATATCAATATGTCAAATATATGAGTAAAGTGATGTTTTGTGTTGGATAGCATATTGGTTGAAATGATATAATTGGTTTACTAAACATCATTGACTATGTTGTGTATTATAAGGGCCAGACGAGGCCATGGAAACAGATCGTGTCATAATGTCGCAGGACATCGGGTAATCAAATTTTGACTTAACTTAGGAATCATTTTGTGATACATCCCTCCTTTTTCACAGTATTATTAAAATTTATAGTGTATTATCCAATATTGAAATAAATTAATGCATGTTGTTGATTATTTATGATGGAGATTGGAGCAAGTGCAAAACCTAAGCGTTCAACTAGCAAAAGAAAAAAAAAGCATATGTACATGGGTGTTGACCTAAAATTGTTAAATCAAAAAGAACACAATGGGTGGAAGAGGATATGACAATGGATCCTCCAGAAACAACAAACAATTGCATTGTAGAAGAGGTTGGTCAAGATTATAGTACATGGGATGAATACGTTGAGAAAAATGTTGTTTGTGGATGTTCTATATGTTGTGGAAATAAACAATTCGAACGAACGATTGTACAAAGACATTACATAGATGATGAGATTCTAGTGGGTAGTATGCCTCCTACAATCGATTCAAATCCAATAGAAATTGTGGTAATGAATTTTCCGATTTGATATAAATAACAAGTATACTTCTTTTAAACATTGTTTTATGTTATTTAAATAATTAATTTTTTTCTTAATGGATGCTTGCAAGATAAATTTCTTGGTTTAAAGTATCCTAGATCACCGACTTCCATACTAGAGGGCGATGATCATTTATCAGATGATACATCTAACAAAAATATGTGCCAATATACCAGCTCAAAAGATGATGAATTGATGAAAACAAGTAACATAACAAGAACCAGTTTAAAGATGCATAATTTGCTTAAAGACAAGGGGAAGGTGGACTACATACCCTATGAGAATGAATGTGATGGAGATGTTGACTTGCCCCTAGGTTTGAGATCAATTTACAAAGAGACATTTGACCGTCGACTATATCGTGCTTCACCTAATTATCAACAATTACCTAGAGTGTACAAGGTGTTTCAATTTTGTGGTTACAGCTACATGATACGACCCTCCAATATTCATGGAGGGAAACTAGGCCTATTTATTGCTGAAAATGTACGTGTGGGATCTAAGAATAGAAACAATTCACAACAAACCACTAGGAGATTAATTCCATATTATGGTATGTCATATTATAGTGGTGAATGGAGAAGGCTAGCAGAATATAAGCCTAGCATGTCAGCATATGGTATAAATTTGAATATATATACACATCGTCTCCAATTGGAAAGTGGAAAAGAAATGAATAGAGGTCATCTTATGTATATAGATGGGCATGCATACACACACAAAAATATTGCAGGATTTATAAATAGTAGTGAGGGAAGGGACCCCTACTGTAAGACCGAATTATCAATTTTATAAATGATAAAGATGGAGATATGGAAAGAGAGATTGATAGATTGATAATGGTTGAGGCTATTATGGACCTTACCACTGGGGATGAGTTATTTATTGATTACCCCTTCTTAAAATGCACTCTTGCGCGAAAGAAAGGGGAAGAACAAGGTCTCCCTAAGGATGTTCTTAAGGGAAGAAAACCAAAGAATAATAAATGAGTGTGGATTTATGTTTTCTAAACTGTGTTGTCAAAATTGTGTTTTATTCAAATCATTGTATAAATAAAGCAGTCTATAAAATAATGTTCCATTATTAAATTGATGTATATATGTTCATGCCTTTTATATTTTAATTTTTTAAGCCATGTTTGATTATATTTCTTTGAAATTGATACATTTATGATTTATCCAATTGTTGCCAAACATTAAATAATGGTTGTGTTTGTTGATAGGTAGAAGATGATGATGAAAGAACGACTACTAATACCCAAGATCCAACTGGGCTATTAAGATTTGGACGGGATGATCCAAACCATCCTTTAAACCATACCAAGGCTAAAAGAGCATATTTAAAGAAAATTCTACTACCTGAGAAATTTGAACAGCTGATGAGATTAGCATACATTGATGACATGCCACCTAGCCTTACTGATGATGATTGTGATAGTGAAAATGCAGTGCATGAAGAAGGATTGAATGAAATGCTTACTTGTTTCTTTGGGGATGGAAACAATGATGAAAACAATGATCATATGGATGACAGTAACAACGACAACAAGGTTAATTACCACAAATGTAATGTTGATGATAACAACCTGAAAGACTCCATCAAGCAAGCAGCAAAGACACCCATGTTCAAATTGGGTACAAGTAGAACCTCAAAACTGGCATGCACATTAATATTATTAGAAATCAAGTCACTATTTGGTTGGTCAGACATATGATTCACCACCCTACTAAAGTGAGTTGAAATCTATTTCTTACATTGCATTGTCAATCGGTGTATGTAATTCATTTATGAATAGTTCTAATATAGATTGACATATCAAACATGTTCATCATAAGTGAAACATTCAATTGATCTAATCTTTGGCAATCTTATAGAGCACTAAAAACCAAAATATTTCCTGAAAAGAATGTGTTTCCATCGCCATCAACTTGCAGAGAGGTGTGTCAGTTGTTGGTTGAGTTGGGGATTGAATATAAGCAAATTCATTCATGTAAAAATGATTGTATTTTATATAGATATGAATATCAAGACAAGGTAGAATGCCCTATATGCAAAGAGAAGAGATATCGTACATATGTACAAGGTCCTACAATTCCAAAGAAGGTTTTACGTCACATGCCAATTATACCTAGACTTCAACGAATGCTTCGTTGCAAGTCACTTGCACAATTAATGGGTTGGCATGCGAAGAATAGGAGTAAAGATGGATTCATGCAAATTTCGGCCGACTCTAAAGAATTGAAACACATAGAGGAAAAATGGCCAAGAAAATTCAAAGATGAACCTTGTAGTATCAGGTCCGGTCTTGCAATTGATGGAGTGTGCCCATTCTCTTTCATGAGCTCAAATTATAGTGTTTGGCCAGTCATATTGATAGTATACAATATTCCCCCATGGATGTGTGTTAGAAAGGAGCACCTTATGATGACTCTCATTGTTCTAGGAAAAAATCAAGTTAAAAACATGGAAGTTTATCTTGCGCCTTTTATTGATGAGTTGCAACTGCTATGGAAAGGCATAAGAATGTATGAAATATCACATCCTCCATCAAATAGGTCCTTCATTGTGTATGGTGTCCTATGTTGGACTATTCATGATTTCCCAAGACTTGGTGTTTGTTCCGGTAAGATAAAATCTTTTACGTATTTACACTAATAATTTATTTTCATCCCAACTTTAATACTTAGTTTTATTCTATTATTTTGATGTTATTAACCTTACTTATTGAATTGCAGGGCTTCAAACAAAGGGGATATTTGCATGTTCAAGATGTGAAAAACAATTTCAAGGGAGGTACTCTAAATATCTATATAAATTTATTTATGCAAACATAATGGCTTTTCTACCACCACATCATAGGTTTAGAAACCACCATAAGAATCAATATGATGGAAAAGTTGAAAATAGAGGCCTTCCCATGATTATGGGTCCAGTTGATTGGCTTAAGAACTATGAAGATGCTGAATTGAAAGCTTGGCATGATTTATTTGATGGGGGTGATTCTATTGAAGAACTCGAACAAGTTGTAATTAAGATGCCAGAAGGGATGAAAAGGAAATCCATAGTTTATGAGCTCCCTTACTGGAAGGATCTATTAATATCTCACGTATTAGATCCTATGCACATCTTCAAAAATGTCCCAGATTCAATATTTTGACATATATCAGGCAAAGAGAAGGACACCTTGTCTTCGAGGAGAGATATTGTTCTTTCGCGTACAAAATTAGATAGAAAACATTTGTGGCCAAACATGAAAAAGGAAACATATGAAGAAGCTCCATGGATTTTGAAAAAGAAAGAGCTATACCAACTAAAAAATTCCATACGTTCAATAAGGACACCTAATGGCTATGGCTCATCATTGGTTAAATCTTTTACAGTTGATGGACATATCACAGGATTTAAAACACATGATTTTCATAATTTTATGAACGTATTATCACTACAACAAATCCCTGTGATTTGCTCCCTTTTTTGCTTCCAAAGATTGTTATAGTGTATTTTTCTCTAATTTTTTGAAAAAGTCGGCGCTATTTATCAGGATGGCACTATTTCTCGCCTCTTTTGCACCAACCAAAACATGTAGGTGCTAAACTAGGCGCTAAAAGCACCAGAAATAGCACCAGATTTAGCACCGGATGTGCCTAAATAGTTAATTAGTTGAGGTGTTGGGGGTTAACTGGATATGGGATTTGAGGATTATGGGATTTACGGATTTGGGGTACAGGGATTAAGGGTTAAGGGATTAGGGTTTAAGGGATTAAGGGTCAAGAGCTAACGGATTTGGCGCTTACAGGTTAGGTAGTTTAATGGTTAATGGCTTATAGATTATGGGCTAGGGGATTAATGTTTAAGTGTGTATGGATTAGGGGTTAGGGATCAGGGTTTAAGTGTTTAAGGGTCGATGGCTTAGGGGTTACGGGATTTATGGATTTTGTGTTAAGAGATTGGTTATTAACTAACGTTGAGGGATTAAGGGTTTAGGGATTAGGGCTTAAGGATTTAAGGTTCAATGACTTATGGGTTAGGGGATTTAGGGATTTGTCGGAACTCTCTTGAAATTTCATGGAACGTCTTCCAACACGCCCATCACCAATTTCATTCATTGATGCTGCACTGTGAGTAGTGAATGGGGCCAACGTTGAAATTTCTTCAAATTGTTATTGCATGTGTTGAAATTTGACATGGTTAGACTAGACACATGCCTTGACAGTATGCAAAGGTTTCAATACTTAAGGATGCTTGTTGTCCTCGCATAATATTTGAGATCGTCCATGTTTGCATCAACGTTCATCATGTAGTCTCATTGTCATCATTCGCCATTCACATCTATAGAATTTTTTTTGAAACTCTCTTGAAATTTCATGGAACGTATTCCAACACACCCATCACCAATGTCATCCACCAATGTCACAAGGTGATCAGTGAATGGGGCCAATGTTGAAATTTCTTCAAACTGTTCCTGCATGAGTCAAAATTTGACATGGTTAGACTAGACACATGCCATGATGGTATGTGGGGGTCTTAAGATTAAAGGCTATTGTATGATGTCCTCGCATAATCTTTGAGATCGTCCATGTTTGCATCAACGTTTATCATGTAGTCTCATTATCACCATTCGTCATAATTCCCATATATAGAATATTTGTCGAAACTCTCTCAAAATGTCATGGAATGTCTTCGACCAACACTCCCATCACCAATTTCATCCATCGACGCCGCACAATGATCATTGAATGGGGTGAATGTTGAAATTTCTTCAAACTGTTCATGTATGTGTCAAAATTTGACATGGTTAGATTAAAAACATGCCTTGACGGTATGTGAGGGTTTCAAGACTCAAGGATTCCTGATGTCCTCGCATAATATTTGAGATCGTCCACATTTGCATCAATGTTCATAATGCAGTCTCATTTTCACCATTCCTCATTCCCATATATAGAATCTTTGTCGAAACTCTCTTGAAATATCATGGAATTTCTTCCATGCCCATCACCAATGTCATTCACTGACGCCGCATGGTGAGCAGTGAATGGTGCCAACGTTGAAATTTCTTCAAACTATGCTTGTATGCGTCAAAATTTGACATGGTTAGACGAGACACATGCCTTGACGATATGCGAGGGTTTCAAGACTCAAGGATGCCTGACGTCCCCGCATAATCTTTGACATCCTCCACGTTTGCATGAACCTTCATTATGTGGTCTCATTTTCATCATTCGACATTCCCATCTACATAATATTAGTTGGAACTCTCTTGAAATTTCATGGAATGTCTTCCAACACGCCCACATGCACTGTCATCAACCGACCCGGCACAGTGAGCAGTGAATGGAGCTAACGTTGAAATTTCTTCAAAATGTGACTATATGCATTGAAATTTTACATGGTTAGACTAGGAAAATGCATTGACGATATGGGAGGGTTTTAAGACTCAGTGAAATCATTGAGATTGAATATTCATGTTTTGATATGAAATAGGAAACTAAAATTGAGCTTTAATTTATTAAATTTTCACCTAATTCTAGATGATTAAAATCTTTTATTTTGTATAATTATTTTATGTTTAGTTCTTAATAAAAATAATAATAAAATTATGCCCAACATTAAAATGAAAACAATATAAAAATAATGAAGTTAACAAAGTTTCTTATTTAAATCATTATGAGATACGTGCATTAATATTTTATTAACTTTTGTGTCTTCATGAACATATGTTGATACAAAATGAATGGAAGAAGCATCCAAGTAATCCTATTTTTTTCTGCCAACAATTCACACCATATCTTGAACACTTTAAGGATATTGCAATAGGTAATTTGTATTGACACAAATAATACTGAACCATTTCAAATTTTAGGCCATAAGAATCAACATTTTTTAAACATGGGTTACATATAATTTTGAAAATTTAGAAGTCTTGGTCATTAACATCATTTCTGCAACAATGTCATCTAGTGTATCATTGTCAATGTTCATATGATCTTTCAAGTAATTAATATTATCATCATCCTCATCTTGACCTGCATCATCTTCATCATGATTGAAATTTGACT
>SNQJ01S0201511.1:16298-33190 GCA_010110895.2 Picea sitchensis | reverse complement strand
CAGCCCATCTCGTCAAGTACTCTGTCGCAGTGACTTCGTACCTTGCTCATGTGCACTTTCCTGGTGGGTTTATAGGTCCCATGAAATCAATGGCCCATTTCTCAAATGCTTGTAGGTTCAGTTGTAGTGCTAAATTCATTTCATCTCTTCTGGATGGTTTCCCCACTCTTTGGCATACATCACAGGCTCTATAGTAGTCCTTAGCATCTCTGTGTAAAGTAGGCCACCAGAGGCCAGCTCTAAAAACATGTTGCGTTGTTTCTTTTCCTGCGTAGTGTCCTCGTGTGATGCCTTCATGAGATTCTGCTAAAATTAGTGGTCATTCTGCTTCCATAACACATCTCCTCATGATATCTTTAGGTCCCATATTATATAGTTGTCCGACTATAAGTGAAAAGTCTACAACGCTCACTACCAGTTGTTTCTTCTAGGTGATTTTATATTCACTAGGTGTCATTCCTATTGACAAGAACTAAACTGTCTCGACGAAGTGATTGTCAATATTTTGAATGGCCAGCAATTGTTCATATGGAAATGTATCCTCTAGACTAGTCTCCATGTTCCAACCTTGACAAGTGGTCAGGTCCTTTGTTCATTCTCCCTGTCTTAACCATGATCTCGAAATCATATTCTTGAAATAGTAGAAGCCATTTGCATATTATCCCCCCCAACACTGGCTTGTTGACTAGGTATTTCAGTGCAGAGTGATCAGTAAACATTTTAAAGTGTCCTCCCAACAAGTAGTGGTGAAACTTATGCAACGCGTGCACCATGGCTAACCCTTCTCTCTCAGTGGTGGTGTAATTAATCTTAGTTGTTGGTAGCTTCCTGCTAGCAAAGGATAATGGGTGGTCAATGTCTCCAGCTCCCGGTTGTGATAAAACAACTCCTAATGCAATAGAGGATGCATCAACATGCACGTGGAATTCCTTACTCCAATCTGGGAAAACCAAAATATGCGCAACAACCATTTTTTGTTTCAGTGTGTCGAGGCCTTGCTGGCATTCTTCTGTCCATTGAAACTGACAGCCTTTCTTCAAAATCTTCTCCATGGGTGTTGTGATTTGTGCATAGCCTTTAATGAACTTCTTGTAGTATCTAGTATGTCCAAGCGTAGTGTGAAACTGTTTGACTGAAGTAGGAGGAGGAATATCAACTATAATGGCAATCTTAGATGGGTCTACCAACAATCCCTTCTTACACACAATATGACCTAACAACACTCCAAAGGGTGAAAATAAGATGCACTTCTTCAAGTTCAAGGATATTTGACACTGCCTACACTTATCCAACATTAGTCTTAAACATTCAATATGATTTTGCAATAAACTAAAAACAATCCAATCATCAAAGTATGCTTCCATAAATTTATGTAAAAACTCCTTGAATGCTTCGACCACCACCCTAGAAAATATGGTTGGTGCATTCTTCAATCCAAACGACATCACTGTATACTGGTAGGATCCTCATTCTATTGCAAATGTGGTCTTATGGAGATCTTTCTTGGCAATACGGATCTGATGGTCTCCTAAAAATCCATCTGTAAAAGAATATACCTCTTTTCCTCCTACATTATCTAACACTTCGTCAGTAAATGGTGTAGGGAATGGGTCATGCAAACATGAATCATTCATCTTCCTGAGATCTACATAGATCCTGATCTCTCAAGTTTTTGTATCCTGCACCACCATAGGGCTAATCCACTCTGACTCTTCAATAGGTTCTATGATTCCTGCTTCCAGCATTCTGTCTAGTTCAATCTTTACCTTCTCCTTATATTTAGGGTTCAATCTGTAGGGTCTCTATTTGAATGGCCTTGCATTTGGTTTCAAAGGGATCCTCATTTCTCCCATGGGCCCTTTAATGCCCTTCATATCAGTGAAATTGGTTGGAAACAAGTCCTGATATTCATGCAGTAACTCTATGATCTTGTCAATAGTGGCAGCATCCCAATAATCTCCAACATTTGCAAGCTTCGGTGTTTGCTCTGTTCCTATATTGAATTTATTGATCTTGATTGGTTTTCCAATGAAAGGTAGCTCAACTCTTGGTCCTTCTACGTATCTCTTTCCTTTTATTTTGGCGATTCTCACCTTTCTAGGATCATTGTCTTCATTAGCATTGATATTGTAACAACTTTGCAGTTTATGGAGAGGCGTGATCCATTCATCCTCTTCTTGTTCCGAAGGGAGGCTAGGTGCCTCCTCAAATAATTTCTGTCTTACAATCTGTAATGCTTGATCCACTATAGGATATTGTCTTTCAAACAAAAAGGTGGTTACAAAGTTCTAAGTCATACCTTCCCAACTTGTAGTGATGAGGTGCAGTTCTGCTTGAAAATATCAATTGATAGGGGTTGTGTCCATTGTGTTGATGAATTTTTGCACCCAATTCTCTTGAGAAATGATGATCCAGGCTTCCTCACAACTTCGCACATGGTCCTTCAAACAACTTCGACCTGTGTACCTAACTTTGTAGCCTTCTACTTGCTTTGAAAACCATGTTTCCATCAAAGTGTGACATTGTACCCAATCTGTAATGTTTTTTTTTTGTGTTCCCCACCATTTTCATGGAGTTTCTTTCAAGGCCTTGTCCATTGCCAATAATCTTTGTTGTATTGGTACAATCTCTTCAAAATCCAACAAGAACACTTCTAAATGATTTAGACCATCAAAGGTGGGCAAGTTACTTATTGTTGTGCCAATCCAATGAACTTCTTTGGTTAATCTAACACATCTCCTTGTAGATACTTCATACATTTTGTTCTACCAATTCTCCAATGCTTATTCTGAATCTGATGAACATGTGTTGTCACTTCACCAGCTTAGGTTCCCATCTATTGTAGGATTAATGTAATCATGTTGTCTAGATTTTAATTTGTAAATGTTTTCTAGTTCATATGCGCAGTCTTATTCTTTGATAGGCTCAGTATACCTGTGAACTTCATCAGGATCCATAGGTGCAATGACCCTAAGTCCATCTCCTTCAAACGTCATTCTTCTTTTCTTTAAATCAACTACAGTGGAAATGTTTAAAGACCAATCAATTCCTAACAACACAGGGTAAGGACAACTATCATCAACTATCTCAATCACCTCGAAGTATGAAAACGTCCTTACTCCATCGATGCCCATAGGGACATGTTCCAATATTCCAAAGGGGATTACATATTTCTGATTAGCCATCCTAAGCCTGATAGGGGAATAGATCAACTTAGGTTTTCCCATCAGTGCCCAGGTCTGCTTCATCATGACATTGACCTCTGACCCTAAGTCGAGGACCACATAGTTTATATCATACTCTCCAATTTGAGAATTCAGGTGTAGTTCCTTATTTTTCCTTCTCTTTCTGGAGACTTGGTGTACTTCTCTATTCAACAAGGGATCTACCTTTCCTAGATTGTATTGTCTGATTAGATTTTGTAGTTCTTGTACAGTGCTTTCATCCTGAATCAACTTAATGCAAGTATGTAAGAATTCCATGAGCTTGCTTACCTCTTTTCCTTCTCCTGGCAGAGAAGACTGATCGAATGCCAGGGGAATTACACATTCTCTTACTTATGGTCATGTCTTTGATGAAGAACCATGGTCTCTACTGAATTCTTTTCTTGTCTCCTCAAATATTTGTTTTTCTTTCTTCACATCAAACATTTGTGTCTTCTATGCTGCTTTTCTAACTCCATATTTTTATGTAATATTTCATTGGGTCGCTCTGTATTCTCCTATAAAAATGCCTCCTCTAGTAATAAAAACAAATCTAGGGTGCTCTCCACGAGGTTCAACATATATCAATTTCACTTGTTGGTTTCCTCCTCATTTTTCCTGAAGTTTGGCTAACCACATAGGACAATCTTCAATGACATGCTCAAATGAGTTACAGTAACTGCACATGGTATAAGGGTTCTGACAGTCCCTTGCCAAATTTCCTGGTTGTGCATAGTTATAAAAAATTATTTGGCCTCTACCTCTGCCCATACCTCCTCCTCGTCCTCTTCCTATGAATCCACCACGAGGGTTGAAGCTGCCTCTCCCTGGGAATTATACTGCACAGTGTTTCCTTCTTGTTGTACTTCACCTTGAATTTTGTACATATCCCTTGACCTTTCATGCATGAGGTCATATGCCCTACAATCCCTATCATCATGCCCTACTGACTTACAAAACATGCAATACAGATTTGTGGGTGTCTGAACATATTTTTGCAAGTAATAGCATTCACCAGGGTAATGTCCATTTCTACATACCTTGCACCATGGTAAGGTAACTTGGTTTAAAGGAATCAGAGCTCCATATGTCAAATACTCATTAAATAGGGGACAATGATCCTTTTCATGGCCTTCTGACTTGCATATAATGCACCAAATATATTCTCTTTTATCGTTTCCCTTGTCTTTCTTCATATCTTCGACCTACAAAGATAAACTAGTTAGCTGACTCAAGATTTGACGCATACCTGATATGGATTCTTCCATAGGAGTTGATTCTAGTTTCATGGGGATATCCAACACCTCAGCCTGCGAAGAAATCTTATATTGCATCATAGGGACTATGATGTGTGGTAAAAGGGAAGCAATGAACCATTCCTTGTTCTGCTCATCTGGGATCTAAAAACTCAAATGGTCGGTTAAGGTCTTAAACCACTGATCAAACTCCCAAATAGGTTCATCTACTTTCTTCTTGATTTCTTTCAATTTTGTAATGCATTGCGATTCTGACTTAGGTTTCTTGAATTCTGTAATCAACGTAGTCTTGATCTATTTCAATGGTTTTGGCTGGACAACCCCTTGGAAAAACTTCATGTACCAACTCAATGCGTGGTATCTCATGGTAGTACTAAACTGAGCTCGTTTTACAGCTTCATCGGTGACATTCTTAATACTCCACACAACTTCACATAGAAACCAATGTTGATCAAGATCTTCATATCCATCTCCTCTAAAGGTGGGTAACCTCATCTCATATGCCATAGATCTTCCTAGGTTTCCTGACTGAGTATGTGGTGGGATTCTAGTGACAGTGATATGAGCGCTCTGGTGACTCTGATTGCTCTGATTTCTTAATGTTGCTAAAAAAACAGGAGGAGTAACAATACTTACTTCCACGATCTGCACAGTTCCTGAAGTTTGTGACTCTTCTTGGCGAGGTTCTTCAGCCTTTCCTTCTTCTGTCCTACCAGATTCTGAATGTTCCTCATCCACCAGTTCTTCTTCCTCTCCACTGTAAAACACTTCATCTTGTACCAGTGGTTTGTGGCTCTATTCAAACAAGTTAACCAGAGGGACCTCTCTGAAGACTCTTCCACTGCGTGTATGTCCCACCTCTGTGTCATTGTCATTGTCTAAATTATTGAACATTACCTTTTCGATTGGAACAACTATTGTACCTTCAATATGTTCTTCTCATGCAATAACATCTTGATCCTCAACTTTAGAAATTGTAAAAAATTCCCTCTAGGTCCCTTAAAGAAATATCTTTTTGCTTGACTATATGACTCTACTTTGTCAACAACAAACTTAGTGATATATCCTCCAATAGTGTTATCAAACCAGTGATCTTCTGCTCTTGAAACGACGTTATAAACTCTCTTGATATGCTTGATCAGTGCCGACGTCCAAACCACAGGTGGTCTAGATATGATCTCAAACTGGTTTTATGCTAACCTAGCTAGCCACTCGTATATCTCATGATGAATTCCTCCAAAGAAAACCTCATGTATATCATTAAATATATACCTTCCCAACCAGTCCTCGGTGCTAAGCTTAGGGTTCTTGTTCTGGGCTTCTGCGAAGTCCTTTTCTTGGTAATCTATCCACTTATGAATCTTTGTCTTCGATGGAAACCACCTGGACATTCCCTCAAGAAGATTCGTGTCCCGACAACAGAATCATTTGTTGGCACAAGGGAAGACCCGGGGTTCACCTCCAAGAGCGCACCAACAAGCCCTAAATATTGGCCCTTTCGGCAACACCTGCGAGGTAGATGTAGTCTCACCCGAAGTAGCTATGGGGGGTTGCAGGAAACAGATGTCTACAACCAAAGGGAATACAAAGTGGATCCAATACAAGAACAACACATCATCTAGATATCAGTTATCATCTTAGTCCTACTTCGCACATTTATCTATTAGATCTAACCCAGTAATGTAATAATATATCAAAACAAGACAAAAGAACATCAATCACACACAATACCAAGATATACATGGTTCTCCCTCTCCCTAGGGCTATGTCCATAAAACTGTGCTTTATAATATATTAAGATGAAAGCATACAACTCTTGTCTGTGCTCTTATCTAGCAGATCTTCTTTCTTTCTCTCTTCTCTTTGTCTTCCCTTTCCTGTGCACCCAAATGCAGGGTTGATATTCGCACCCAGCTAAATATCTTACAACACAGACTTCCCTCTCTACTAAATACCTCTCTCTCTCACTACAAAAATCGCTCATAACAATAACAAACTTGGAACTCTTCACCGAACCCTCTTCCCTCATCTAGGATCTTATTTATACATTACAATGACTCACCAATAGTCTTAGGCCAAAACCTAAGTGTCAAAACCATAGATACAAAAACCCTAGGTGTCTAAAACCCTAGGTCAACTTGACTCACATTTTCAGGGCTTCGCCAACCTGTCTTTCCTTCCTTCTCACGCGATGCTCCAAAGCATCCAACGGTGGATTTTTCTACTTGCTGAATTGTCCGTGATCTTTCTTTTTTGTTGATTTGTCATCCTCGATCTCCTCATCCAATTGATTTATTTCTCTTACTTCTCTCTGTCTTTTCTTCTCTTCTTCTCACTTCAACCCAATATCAGTCACTGTGTCTTCCACACAGTTTGCATTCCATATTTTTTTCCTTAATCTTCGCTTACTTCTATACCCAAGGGCCAATTCCCCTTTACCTGACTCTAGGGACGACCTGTAACTTCTTGTTTGTAAAATATTTTCTCCTTTAATTAATTTCGAGGCTGACTTGTAACTTCTTATCCTTAGATCCAATAATTCTTGACCATATTTGGGGCTTCGTATTTAAGAAGGCATAACTTCTCAACCATGAGGAACCATGTGGCATGCCACCTACCATTGGAAATGGCATGACAAGGACTATCATCTATGAAATGTTTGCATGCATTTTCAATATTTTTCATCCACTTTTGTCTCAAACAACTTCGGGTTTCATGACCACACATCTCGGGCTTCCTAACCATTTAACCTATTAACCATGTTTCTAGGGATTCTTGTAGACTTCTTCAAAGAATCTTCTCATGAGGGCCATGGTTAAAGCTACGCCATAAGGGGACCATTTTGGAGACTTCTTCGAATACACCCATCACTTCTAGAGGATTCTAGACTTCTTCTATTGTTAACATCAATGACAACCAATTTTTCAATAGCCCTCTGCTAAAATCTTGCATTTTGACATACACAACCTTTCCTTTTCTCTTTCTTCAATTAAATTTTCAATGGGTTTTTATTTTGAGGTAGTTATTTTGGATTCATCGCATTGGTTTTTTTATATTCAACGTTTCGGACCAAACCAGTGTGGTCCATGTGATGAATACAAAAGAACTACCTCATCATAACAATGGTCACAAAAGTATTAGAACATAAATAAGGTTTTTATTTCCTTGAATACTTTCTACCTTGATTCTATAGGTTCCCCATGTTTAAAGAGAACAATTTCCTTCGAAGTACACCACAACAAGTTTTCTTTCCACTGAAAATTGTCTTCCAATTACACAAATTTGTCTATCAATTACACAAGAAGATACAAGTTTTCCACTGACAGTTGTCTTCTAGTTACAAAAAAAATTCTACCAATTACAAAACAAGACACAAGTTTTCTTTCAATTGAAAATTGTCYTCCAATTATACAGATTTGTCTACCAATTACACAAGAAGACACAATTTTTTTTTCCATTAACAATTGTCTTCCAATTAAAGAAATTTGTATACCAAATACACAAGAAGACACAAGTTTTCTTTCCACTAACAATTGTTGTCCAGTTGTAAAAAAAATTCTACCAATTACACACGAAGACACAAGCTTGATTTCCACTAAAAATTGTCTTCCAATTACACAAATTTGACAACCAATTACATAAGAAGTGTTGGAAGCAGGCCAAAGAGGAAAGAAAGGTTATTTTGGGAAAGAAGGCATGCATGAGGAAAGCGACAGCTTGAAGGAAGAGCAGAACACGTGCATGCAGGGAAGACCTAATGACATTAGGGTTAGGGTTTTTGCAACACATTGTAATGGATGGTGAGATGAAAATGTATAAATATAGATACCTAGGTCTCATAGCGAGAGAGGAGAGACCAAAGCTACCAAGGAAATAGAGTATAGAGAAGGAGTCCTGTTTGGATAGCTAGTCGTAATATTTTTCTATACGACCTAATTTTGTAAGATGTTAAGATGGAGAGGAGTAAGGAGGGTGGATATTGAGGGTTAGATCATGGGCTAAGGAGCCTAGTGCGATCTTGTCCGCCTCATAATAGATCTTGACCCGGCTGATAAGAGTTGTAAAGCACACAGAGTTGTAGTTTGGAACTACTATAATAAAAGAGATAAAGAGCCAGATCTTTGTGGACATAGCCCAGGAGGGGGTGAACCACGGTAAAACCTATGTTATGTGAGTGAATTCATGTGTTTCCTTATTGTTTTCAATAGTCTTTTTTATATTGATGAATGAGTTGATTATATTTCATGCATAATCGTAAATGACAGTTTATTGTGTTAATAAGTTAACTAGAACTCTCAGTGCACATTATTCCCAGATCCCCACTCAATATTGGGGTGAAAACACATGATTATTGCAGCCACCCATTAAGAAAATCCTAGGTGCGACTGCGTAGTGCACTATGTACGTTGTGTTGCCTTTTGGGTTACCAGGAGGACGGATAGTTTTAGAGGCTTTGTTGGAACCCCAAACAGACATGAACCCTAGTTCAAACAAGTTAAAGATATAAAATCAGATAAATAGTAACCAACAAATGGTTCCATTTCCATTGGTTGGAACATGATAGGATTGAGAAGATGGGATCTGTTGAGAACTTGTAAGATCTGTGGAAGGTGGGTCAATAGAATGTGGAATCGGACGGTGAAAAGAATGAGCCGCTAGAAGGGGATGTTGAGACCATGGAATCCCACAAGATCCAGGATCGAAAGCTGGATAAAGACAAAAGAGATGGATTTTGCACAAAAAGATAACAAAAACCCTAGGGTAACACCCCACAAATAACTTGAGAAATACGTGTTTACTGATTTGCATGAAGTCTTTTTCTGTGATTTTATACACTTATTGCAGGAGTGGATACTAAGGTTGAAGGATAACCATGCAATGAACCAGATCTAACAGTTAGAGTGGACCTCAATACAGATTGAGCAATTACAACAGGTGAACAACAAATTCACTTGCGCAGTAGATTTTTGGCTCAACAGTATTGTAGCAGGCTTTATAATAGAGTTTGCAGTAGATACAACGAAGATGACCAAGAGTTTCTATGTGGGCCTTGAGGAACGTATATTATATCATTGTATACTTCTATTAAGATACTTCTATACAAAAAATGGGTAATGGCAATGGATTCAAATAGCTAAACTTCCCTACGTGCATGGGGGAAAGGGGGAAGCACTAACAGAACGAGGAGAAATGGAAGGAGGAATGGATAAGGGAAAGAAGGAGGAACCCTTGGACCCAATAATAATGGAAAATGACTAGATCAAGCGGATCATGGTGAAAACTAGAAAGACGCGAAGTGGATTACCCTACCAATACAAGGTGAAAACCAAGAAGAGAGTCATAGTCACGAGGGAAGGCTTGGAAAGTGATGAAGAAGAGGTAGAGGATCTTCAGGTTGTGGAGCATATAGTGGAAATCCTGCGCGCAACATATGAGAGGAAGATGAGAGGTCCAAGAGAGGGAAGAGAAGGCAACAATCCTATCCATATTAATGTCAGTGTGGAACCCATAAACCCATGTATGACTAATACACCAAACATAGCACCATCATTTAGATAGCCGAATTTCGGGAGAAGAAAGACAGCATAAAGTACATCTACACAAGGAACAACAACTAGAGGAGATAGTTTAGGAAGCACTAGTCATGTATATACACCGCGCTAAGGTAGCAATTCATCAGGATGGCAGGACACAATCCCACCATCAGGTTACCAGAATTCCAAGAAGAAGCATCGTAGGACCCGGAAAAACATTTGTTTATCCGTTAGAAGATTTGGGATGCAAAACAGATCACAGACGAAGTTACTAAACTTACATAGCTAGAAATTACACAAAGGGATCGTGCATTGGATTGGTATATGAGTTTAGCTACAAACAATCCACTAGGGACAACCATAACGATTGCAGACATCAAGAAATTGTTGATAAATGAGTTCCAGAAGCCAAGTTCAGAAGATCAATACATGAACGAGATGATAGAAATTAGACAGAAACCAGGAGAATTTGTATGGGAGACTTACTAGAGATTCAAGCAACTGAAAGGAAAGTTGAAATATCTCATGACCGATATGTAGCACAGGCACATGTTCATCAATTCACTGCTATAACACTTAAAATACCCATTACGAAAATAGAAGTTTCAAACACAGGAAGAGGCTCTGCAGGCATCCCTGCAACTGGAAGAAAACCAATATCAGCAGACAAATCCAACCATCGAAGAGATGAAGGAGGATTTGAATAACTTAATGTTCCAGCTAAACTAGAACAAAATCAAGGACAAACAAAAATATGTCTGGTGTACCACATGCAGGACGGATGGACACCACAAGAACGAATGTCCAACATTCACATAATATATGACAACATGAATGAAAAATCCATTACCAGCAAGAGGACTATGGTGAGAGATCTGTAATAAACTAGGCCATGATCCATATCATTTCCCAATGATGTAGAAATACCAGACAGTCCCAAAGAGTTCATATTGCAACTTTTGCAAGTCAGTGGGCCACGATGACAAATATTGAAGAACTGTGTATTTGATGAGAGAGAGGACATCAGATGCATATAGGGTGCAGGAAGAAATGATAACTAGGCAATATGCACCACAATTTAACCAAGTTCCATCCCCATACAACATTTCACAACATCAGTATAATACTACGCACCAACCATACAATATTGTGCAGCCACAGTACAACACAACACAACCTCAGTACAATATCACACAGTACAATCATGAGCCTCCATATAACGCGTTGAGAGGAGATCGAATTGGAAACAGAGGTGGAGGAAGAGTGAGAGGAGGCTTTGGAAGAGGAAGAGGACCATTGGTATGTCACAATTGTTAACAATTGGGACATTATGAAAGGGAATGTCCACTTCCACCAACAAATTGTGTGTATTTTCGAGCATCGGACCATGAGACAAAAGAATGTATGACACAGCTATTAGTAAAGATCCAGGAAAAGAGGAATCAAAACAATCAAAAAGTTCATTCGATATCATCAGAAGCAAGGGATGAAGGAAGAAAAATCAACATAGTTACACATAGAGGTGCTAAAATAGGACACGATGCAATCCGACAAGAGCCAGTACAACACCAATGGGTCAAGAAAAATGTTGAACCAAGGAGACAGTTCGATGAGTAGAACGAGAAGGAAATATTTCAACAAGCCAGACAAGAATTTGTGAAGCAATACACTACATCGACTTCGACTGTGCAACAGAGCAAGGAAGCGCCAGAGTAAGACATGCCTCCATTGTTGGATCATACCCACAAAATGCATCCCATGAGACAAGTAAGTACAATCAAAGGATTTTTTCAATCATGTGTAAAACTATTGAATGATCCATCCATTGTCAAAATATTGCAAAATATATTAGAAAAATGTAGCATAGAGACAGAAGGAAAACTAGAAAAAAAAATAGTCAATCACCTACATACAAGGAGAAGAACAAGTAGAGAGTTCAAGTTGAATGCCAACATCGAATATTTCAACATGGGAGATATCATACTGGATTAAGGATCTGAAGTCAATGTACTACCAAAGAATACATGGAAATTTATGGGACATACCACATTAGGATATTCGCCTGTTTAATTTAAACTAGTAAACCAACACAAAGTCCTACCAATTGGTAGACTGAAAGGATTGACAGTAGACCTGGATGAGGTGTGCACTAAAGTAGACTTCAAAGTGATTGAAATAGTGGACGACACAACACCATATCCAACATTTCTTGGCTTGGATTGGGCGTTTGATAAGCACTCCATAATCAATTTAAAGACACGAAAAATGACATTTGAGTCAGGGGAATACAGGGTCATTGCACCATTGGACCCATCAAAAGGGGAAAGGTTTGTATAACCTACTTGCTTAGACTTAGATGAAATCAACTAGTTGTACAAAACAACTACACGCGATGATGATTATGTAAACCCAACTGCAGATGGGATAATCAGTTGGTAGAGAATTACATCATGTGTGACAGACTCAAATATAGGTTTAGAGAACTGGCAACAAATGCTACACGAAGTTTCCACAAGAAGGTGCACAAGAATAGACTGCACAGTAATATGGGTAAGCACAGAGATAAGGGAACCACCCAGTTTCCAAGGAGTGAATGATATAAAATCATTCTTGGCAAAGTATGAGGATGAATTGTTAGAAAATTGGAGACTCTTAGCACTCGATATAGCACTCAAGGCCACACTTGCAAGATGGTGGGGCACACACAAAGAAACAATCATGGATTGATACCAATGCAAGCGGTTACTATGCATAAGGTTTGGCACATAGCGGAAAAGTAACAAACATCATAAGTACGATGGACAGGGGGAACCAAAGGAACACTTGGAGAAGTGCACAACATTGTGGAATATGACACCCGCAGAGGAATGGCCTCATCATTTCATACACACTTTAGAGGGCATACCAGCCAACTGGTACACAGACCAGGAACTGCACAGAAGAACTTCGAACTGGACAATACTACAACAGAATTTTAGAGTCACTTTCTCATTCAAGCATGAGAACCCCAACATAGATGCAACAATTAAGAAAATAAGAGGGGTTATATTCATCATGAAACCGGAATTTGAACTCATAAAAGAATAACAACAATGGAACAAACAGATAGTTAAAGAATTGTTTTCATGCTACCATGTGCAGGAAGAAGCACAAGATGAAGACGATCCACACGATATCCAAATTGCGGAATTGGAAGGGGAAAGAGAAGTGGAAGGTACACCCCTATAATCAGAAGTAATTGTTGTGTCGATCAAGGTGAATAAAGTCAACATTGGGACAGTTGAGAGTCCCAAAATGGGTAGCATTGGATATTACTGGGATGAGCAAACAATAGAAAGCATAACAGAGTTACTATGCGAGTACAACGACCTGTTCCCCACAAAATTTACAGAAATGAAGGGTATAGCGGGAGAGCTAGGATAAATTAAGATACCACTCAGAGTTGAAGAAAGACCAATCATGTAGTGACCATACAGATTAAACCTGATATATAAGAAGAAATTTAAATTTGAGATCGATAGAATGCTCGAAGTTGGAATCATAGAACCTGTGGAGCAATCAGAATGGATAAGCTCGATGGTAGTTCAGGAGAAAACACAAGGCAGGATAATAATATGCGTCGAATTGAGGAATTTGAATGATGCATGCCTACATGACTCATTCCCTACACCTTTTACGGATGAAGTGTTGGAGAACGTAGGAGGACACAAGTTTTACTCATTCACTGATGGATTCTCAGGCTACCACCAGATCAAGATAGCACAGGAAGACAGATACAAGACCACGTTTTCTATAGAATGTGGATCCTACCAATACACAATCATGTCGTTTGGACTGAAGAATGTACCAACAATATTTTCCATAGTAGTCATCGTTGCATTCAAATAATTTATCCTCTAGTTCCTAGAAGTTTACTTGGATGATTGAACAGTTTAGAGTATGTTATAAAGATGCAGGCAGTGCCAGATATCATTAAACATCAAGAAATGTATATTCAGAACATCGTTTGGGATACTATTGGGCCATATAGTATGCAAACAAGGCTTACTAGTAGATCCTACAAAGATTGTAGTAATTATTAACTTGCCACCACCAAAGACAGTCTGTCAACTAAGAGCGACATTGGGACACACAAGATACTACATAAAGTTTATTAAAGGGTATGTGCAGATTACCGCGCCAATGGAGACACTATTAAGGAAAGATACAAATTTTCAGTGGAATGAATATTTGCAACACGGTCTGGATACACTGAAAGAAAAGATGGTCACCACGCCAATACTAGTATTTCCAGACAGGGAGAAGACATTCCATGTACATGTAGACGCATCGTCCATAGCACTTGGATCTATTTTGGCACAACCAAGAGCGATCGATTTGTATCACCCTATATCATTTGCGAGCATAAAACTATCGGAATCAGAGCATGACTATAACACTATAGAGAGGGAAGGCCTAGCTATGGTCTACGCACTGCAAAAATTCAGACACTACTTATTGGGAAAACATTTTAATATGTTCACAGATCACTCAACCCTTAAATACCTAGTCAACAAGTCAGTGTTGGGGAGGGGAATTTGTCGATGGTTATTATGGTTTCAAGAGTTTGATTTTGAAGTAATAGACAAGCCGGGAAAGTTGAATGTAGGACCTGACCACTTATCAAGGGTCACGAATGGTGAAGAACCTACAAATTTAGAGGACAACTTTCCGGACACGTGGTTATTTTCAGTCCAAATCGACGATGAATACTTTGCAGATATGATTCAGTACTTAAGTACATGTAATGCACCATAAGAATATAACGCCGCATAGAAGAATAATCTGGTAGTCTGGGCTTCAGACTATCAATTGATCACAAGACACTTATACAAAATGGGTGCATATAGCATCTTGCGAAGATATGTGCTAGAACATGAAAGACCAAGGGTTTTAGCAGAATCCCATGAGGGAATAGTAGGAGGAAATTACGCAGGAAAATATACTGTGCAGAAAGTATTACACATAGGACTATGGTGGTCGACCACTCACAGAGACTCAAAGGAGTACTGCCAAAGATGTGATGTATGTTAGAGGGTCAATAAACCCAACAGAAGGGATGACATTCCATTGCGACCAAAGGTAACTTTGCAGGTATTCAACAAATGGGAAATAGACATTGTGGGACTAGTTAAACCACCATCAAAGAGGACAAGAGCAAGATACATTATCACCACGACAGAATACCTAAAAATATGGGTGGAAGCAACACCAGTCAAGGATTGCAGTGCAAAAATAGCAGCACACTTTCTATTTGAACAAGTAATCACTAGGTTTGGTTTCCCAAGAATTTTGATGAGCGACCAAGGCACTCTCTTCATTAACAACACTATTAATGCTATGACTAAAGAGTTTGAAGTCCATCATCAAAAGAGCACACCATATCACCCATAGGTGAATGGAACAATAGAAGAATTTAACAAAATCCTTGAGAATGCACTGACAAAGATCTGTAATGTCAACAGGGATGATTGGGACCTCAAAATACCATCATTATTGTGGGCATACAGGACCACATGCAGGAAGTTGACAAGGCACATTCCATTTAAACTGGTATATGGACAAGAATCAGTGATGCCATTAGAATTTATGATACCCAGTCTGCACGTAGTAGTGATCACGTACATGATAGAACGAGGCGCAATACAAAACAGGATGAATCCGTTGTTGTTCATGGAGGAAGATCGAATCCTAGCAGGGTTCCACCAACAAGTTCAGAAGGCAAGGGAAAAATATTGGCATGACAGACACATCAAGAAGAAAACTTTCAAAGAAGGATTCTTAATGTTGATGTATGACAACAAATCCATTCAACATCTAGGAAAACTCAAAATGCATTGGTTAGGGCCGTATGAAGTAAAAAATTTCACATATGGGGGAGTTGTACAGTTGAAAGACTTAGGAGGTGAAGAACTCAGAGGGATGATCAATGGGATCCGATTGAAGTTGTACAAAGACAGTCAACCACCCACAATGTGAAAGTCACCACGTAGTAAAAAACAAAGGGGGGGATATCAAACGATACCAACAGAGGTATAGTGCGTCGAAAGGAGAAGGAGCACGCACACTTAGGAATACGAGCTCGACAAAGACAAGGCCAACGGTCATTTCAAAATGGAAACAAGCGGGAAAGGTAGATACGACAAAAGAAGTAGTAAATGATGAAGGCAAGTGGAATTGAATGCCAGAAATGATCGACGGGACGCCGCATTAATCGCGCCAACTAGAGATGGCGAGGGAGAGTAATGGAAAGTATAAAGGAACTGAAAGTTCATTGAATCTGGAATAAAGGTAGCATATTCAAAAAGTTTGATACGATGCCCATACAAAGCAAGGACGCGGGTGCCAAAATCCTATTGCAAAATTAGAAGAGACAGAGAGGGATTAGCATATGAAGCACAAAGAGAAGGTAACAGAGGTTGCAGAGTCCACTAAGCTTGGCGGATGATCGAATTTCACCACCATGTCACCATCCAAATAATTGAAACCGATCCAGACTACCAGAAAATCCATATTTAGGACCAGGTAACTAATACAAACACAGGAAAGTGAACATCAGTTGTCAAAAGTCGTCAATGTAGACGAAATCCCATCCCCAAATACAACACCAGTTAACCCCACACCCATTGTGGAGGAAACACAACAGACAACACCAGTAGGCATGAACGTGGATACGTCGACAGAGGAACAGGGTCGATAGAACAAGGGCACATGCATCCAGGCACAACCAGGAAACCTTGAAGAAGCCCCAAGAGTCAATGGGACAGCTACAAATTAGGAAGCATCAGTCAAGCCAGACAAATCTCAGACAACTTTGTCAGACCATCCATAGGAGGGAGCAGTGGAAGATGTCATGAGCT
>SNQJ01S0201511.1:0-10618 GCA_010110895.2 Picea sitchensis | reverse complement strand
TGGAGTGGAATTACTTTTGGAGTTATCGAACAAGAAGAAAGTGAAATCACCCAAGAGACGAAGGCTGAAATAGATCCTAGCCGTTGGTCACCAGGAGGTACGTGTCAACAGATCTGAGACTTCAGGGAAAGTCACTTCGGAAGATTTCAGTTGTGGAGTGTGACAAACTCCTGAAGTCCCAAAGGTCGAAGTAGATCACAACCATCCATTATGGAGAACACGTGGTGCAAGATCAGGAATTTTGGAGGCCTAACACTCCAAAAGGAAGTCACAAGGAGCCAAAGTAGATCTGGGTTGTTGATCCTACAGGGACAAGGGTCACCAGATCCTGCACTTCGGAGCAGAAGTACTTCAGAGAAATTGGAAGTGTGAAAGAGCGAGAAATACCAGAGGCCGGAGTCGCGAAGTCATCTGATCCTTCCAACGAAATTGGAAAGGTGTTAGCATATTGCACACTTTGGACGTTTGATCCTTCGGAGGATTTGCAAGCAGAAAATCGGCCAAAGCCGAATTAGATCTCAGCCATTGGAGGTCAAGGACAACACATGGAATCAAATTGTTAACTTCATAGATTTTCTACTCCATAGGTTTCGTTGGATAGTGTTTTGGAATTCCTTGAAGTGTCGGAGCCCGAAGGTGTTGTGAGTCATAGATATGTGCAAGGAGCAGAGACCGTCAATCCCTCTCACGTTAGTTAGGAATTTTTCCAGTTCGGAGTTCGGGGGAATTTGCAAGAAGTGAGAGAAAACACTTGAAGCCCAAAGCTTCGAAGCACCCTTTGAGTTGGCGCTTGGGCACAACCCATGGTTATATGAAGGAAAGGATATAGCGAGGGAAGCTAGCGCCTGTTATTCAAATTATTCAACGAGGCGAGGAAAGATCTTTTGGGTTTGACAGAACCTGCACTTTGAAGGAAAGGGGACCTGTGTAAATTGGTTTGGGGTCTATCGGAGGCCTAAAGAGTCGATATGAATCTAGTTATTAAATGATCCTATACCAGGAGGTCGTGCAGCCCCGAGGAGAGAAGGGGGTTTGCATCAAGTGGTATCAGAGCTTGATTTTTCTTGCAGATAGGAAGAAAATATGAGAAGGTGAAAAGAGATAATCTGACAACATCAAATCGTATCAGAAGTTTAATTTATCCTGTAGACAGTAGGTGAATGAGGAAATAGAGTGTGATACTCTATAAATATTGTTTCAAGGTGTGCAACAAATGGTAGATATCCAGGAGGGTTGAAGGAAGAGAAATACAATTTCTATTGAAGGTCATAGGCGTGGTCAAGGAAAGGACCGCCAATAGAAAAGAGAAGCAGAAATAGACAAAGAGATCAAGGAGATAAGAGTCGAAATGGAGAGGCTAATATTGAAGATGTAGAAAGAGGCAAAGGTATGTTGGAGGTACGATTCGCCTCTGAAAAGGAAAGCAAAGTGGCTTGTTAAAATGTTGTTGGCTAGAACACAACAACAACAGTTGAGGAAGTGGTTGAGGCATGCTGAAAACCTCTGTGGCATAGAAGAGAAAGTGATTCACATCTGTGAACCAGAGATTGGGAGGAACCCCAGTGATGAGGAGGAGTTGAGATCAATGGAGGATCTCGTGAACTCCCAGGAGAGAAGTGATGGACTTTCAGGTTGCTAGATGGGAAATGGAAGTAGATCAGTGATTGATCTCAGTGACTTCCAGGTGAGCGGTGATGAAAGTTTAGATTTCCAGGTGGGAAATCCAGAGAGATTAGTTAATCTCATGAGCTTCCAGGTGGGCAGAAGAGAAATCCCAATTTTCCAAGTGGGAAAGGGACAAGAGATGAAATCATAGGTGAGTTCGGATCAGCAAGGAGTGATGACAGAAGAGGATCAGAGGAGTATTCTAATCATTGGGGGAATTGAGATATTCCTACCAAGCAACCCATTTGAGGGAAGAGCATGTGTTGCAGGTGCAACAACAGAAGGACAACCATTTAAGACTATCAAAGAGAAAGAGGATAACGAGCAAACATTGATGTTTTCCCCAGCAAAAGAAGAAGAGAATTCATCAGAATTGCTCAAAATTTTCATCCAGGGAGTTGAACAGGAGATGACTGTAGAACTGGAGTATGTAGTAGAAGAGGAATAAGATAGCATAGATTTTTCTTATTTGTGTGAAGAATTGGAATCCCCAGAGAGAAGGGTGATAGTGAAAAACATCCAATAGGCTAAGTTGGAAATAGGTGGAGGAGCATACCAACCTAGAAAGAAGCTAAAGGAAGATGGAGTTGAACCAACCCAAGAGGAGCTGAGAGAAGCTAATATATTAGGGGAGGAAGCTGGGAAATAGCTCAATGATGAGCTTGCAGAATTGGATTTTGTAGAAGAGTGGAAAGTCAAGGCCACAGAAGATGAAATCAATAGGGGAGATCAGGATGAGCTACCCATTGATAAGGAGGAAATGAAACAGAGCAGTCTGCATGAAGGAAGACAACCAGTGGACAAACTGGACAGAGAGATAGATGTGTTGGATTACTGAGAGGGGTCATGAATCGGTAATAGAGCAATTTAATCCTTTTTAACCATATAATCGATGTAGCATTATAATCCAATAACTGCAGAGAAAATAAGAAATGAACAAATGAACAGTTGTACACATACACAATACACCAATGTTTTATGTGGAAACCCAAAGTGGGAGAAAACCACATAATGCTTTTTCTTATATGTATTGAAGAATTACATTCATTGGAAGCAACAACTTCCTTTGTTTTCCATCTGCAACTGGAAGGAGGATCCAACCCCCTAGTTTCTCAGGCTACAACCCAAGGGAAGCTCCAACTCCCCAATTCTCTGGCTACAACTAGAAGGAGGATACAACTCCCTATGTTCTCTGGATACAACTGAAAGGTGGCTACAACCACCTTTCCTTGCCCTGTCCAATCGCCCTAACGTATAAGTAGAATGATGGAACCACTGTCACATTATCATTGTGAGATATACTGTTGTAAACATGTACTAATCAACCTGCACCAAACAACATGTACCAATAACCTGAACCATGCTTCAACCATGAATTAACTTGTACCTCAACCTGTAATCAACCAATACCATAAGCAAGTGCATCAACCATGCACCAACCTATACGAAACAACTTGTAATCAACCTATACCATAAACAAGTGCATCAACCATGCACCAACCTATACAAATAACCTGTCACAACAACCTATCCAAACAACCTATCAAAACAACTTGTCACATCAATATTATCAACCAAATCATATCTACTCACCAAGATCAATCACCAAGATAACTCTCAAAGATGTGCATCAACCAAACATAACACAACAATTGATAATCATCACCAAGATCAATATGTGCTTCTAATAATATACCAAGACAAATATGCTACATCATCCATAAACCATGAGTCAACAATACTACTAGCAAGTGCCTCCAACCATGTACCAAGTATGTACCAATCATGTATCAACTACTCATCAACTATGAATCATCAATATGTACCAACATCATTAACTATACACCTCATGTATGTGCCAACTCATCAACTACTTGTCTCAACCATGTACCCAACATGTGCCTCAACCAAAAGCCCTCATAAATTCCATCATCCAAATATGATTTGTAACCCTATAATAGACCTAGTGTATATGATCACATACGTGCAAACCTTCCTTAACTTTAACAACAAGAGACTAGCATTTTCATCAAACTTTACTTTCGTCTCACATGACTAGTTTTGGATTAGTCAACAACCCTACCTTGAAATAATCATAACTATGTACCTGTAATGAATAAAGATATCAAAATAGCACACAATGTTCTTTAGTGTGTTTTGTGAAATTCCTCTAGGTTTCACTACTTGGAACCTCTCAAAAAAGGAGTTATAGCAAAAATGGCATACCTTGTTGAATTCTAGCTTATTCTAGATAGTGAACTTGTAGAGAGTGCCCTGCACGGAATATTTTTTGTATGGATCTCAAACTTTTACACAGAATACTACTGACTGTACTCTAACCAACACTTTTGGTATTACTTAATTTGTATCTGTTATGAAGAAGTTATGACGTTTTTACCCGAAACACCTGTTTAAGACTAGTTTCAAGACTGGCCACAAGCCCTATTTTCCACGGAGTGTAAATCCAAAAATAAAACGACCCACAAGCTTAAATTTGTACCACATATACTTGGATATGTTTTCTCAATGGCCTATCATTGTAATGGTCTAAATCATTCTAGAAAAAAAATATTTCAAAAATGGTGAGATGACATGTAAATAACATACCTTAGAAAGCATCATCAAAAGAATTTATCCTCTCTTGAATTTCAGTCTTCTTTACTTCACCTTCTCTCTAAAATTCGGTTTAGATATCCTTTCCTTACCCCAATCACCTGTAGATATTCAATATGCTCCAGTGTGATATAAAATTAGAGAGCCTTGCCTCTTATTTATACTTTTATGTAGCTTCCTCAAGGGGTTACCTTTTAACCATCTTAACCCACTTTCCTTATTTTAGGGTTAACCAACTTCTAACCACTTGTCCAATTAGTAATTTGTCCATTAAATTTATTATTTAAATAGTTTATTTTGTATCCACTTTGAATTATATTACACTCATCAATTCACTTTACCTAAAGGGGTTACCTTCTAACCATCTTAAACCACTTTCCTTATTTTAGGGCTAACCCACTTCTAACCACTTGTCAACTTAGTAATTTCTCCATTAACTTTATTTTTTAAATAATTTATTTTGTAGTCACTTTGAATTATAGTAAACTCGTCACTTCACTTTATTATTTAACTTCTAAAAATCTCTTAAACCACTTTGACTACTTTGACCTTTTGGGGCTTCTAGATGACTCGTGAGGGTTCTCCAACTTCACATGGCCATAACTCTCTAACCGTGAGGAGTTATGTGACGTTCCATATACCACTGGAAATGGAATGAAATTTAATATCCATATAGAATAGTATTGCCTTAAAATATATCAAAAATCATACAATTATCCATCAAACAAACTTGTGTCCATTACCCAAACCTGGGTTCTCCAACTTCTCATGGCCATAAGTCTCTAACCGTGAGGAGTTATGTGACGTTCCACATACCACCAAAAATGGAATGACATGTAAAATCCATATAGAATAGTCTTACCTTCAAAT
Organism: Picea sitchensis; assembly: GCA_010110895.2. Taxonomy (NCBI): domain Eukaryota; kingdom Viridiplantae; phylum Streptophyta; class Pinopsida; order Pinales; family Pinaceae; genus Picea; species Picea sitchensis. Next base: position 5,470 of record SNQJ01S0201511.1, on the reverse strand, counting down.
ATATTAAAACTCATACCATTATACATTAAACAACCTTGGTTCCATTACCTAAACCTTTGTGCTACCGAAATTCGCTACCGGACTTTCTCCAAGGGTTGACATCAATATAAAATATCACTCTCCAATGGTTGAAATCAATGAAAACCAACAATCCATACCAACTATCCATCAAACTAAGCCAATTGTCTGACAAGAAGGAATCAGGGAGCTGGTGGTGAGGTCAACAACAAAAGTAGTCAATAAGGAGAAGTTGAGCAAAGGACAGCCTGCCATAGTAGCAGGGAAGAAGAAGAAGCAACAACAACAACAATCGCAAATAAGAGGAGAAAGAGGACAACTCCAAAGGATATTTTTGGATCCATGGGTATTCCAACAACAGAGCATAGGAGCTCATGAGCAGGATCTCATGATTTTTCCAGTAGTGGAGTATGATGCAGGAGCATCACTCCACCTCAATAGCATGCCACCATTCCATTACATCAACGTGCATTCAAGAAGGGGAGAGGCACCAACCCTCTCATTTTTCCCCTGAATTTTAAATTTTAAATGTGAATTTAATACAATTGAATGCTGCCAAGCTAGAAGAGTTGAGTTATTGCCTTTGTACAGGCTGGAGATAAGGTTTCCTTTAATAGGCTTGAGTTGTACAAATCTTGAGCATGGCCTCAGATATGAGATATTGATGTTCATTCAATGTAATTAATGAGAGTTAGGTAGCTTGGACGAAAGGCTCGAGGAGCCCCTATTTGGTAAAAATGTCTTTGTATCATATGTGATAAGAGAGTTAAGGAATTTAAGGGTAAGGAGAGTAAGGAGAGAAGAGAACCGAGACTTTGTTGCAGTCCAGTCTTTATAAACATTTGTATAGACATTCAGAAATAATAGAAAAGCAGTTTTTCCTTCATATGAACTTTCTATATGTGTTGATGTGTTCATGAATGTCATTTGTGCTTATGAATGTATGTTATAAATGTATGTTAAGTTTCCATATGCAGGGTGAATATAGATTCCACTATCTTTGAGAGTTTGTTAAAATGTTCTAGGTTATTTAGTCTAAGTGCAAGGAATGTGCGACAAAGTGATGGGAACTTTGTGAGCCAATGCAAGGAGTGCGTATCTGGACTCTGCTTCGAGTTCAGAGGAGAATGTGCCAAGAGGGAACACCAGCATAGTTTACAGACTCAGAGAGGAACATCAAGGTTGTTGAATACCTTGGAGGAGAGATTGTGCAGAGGAGGAACAAAGAGATAGGGTTATTGAATACCCTGGAGGAAAGTCTGTGCGAGAGTAAGCATAGCACAGATTTATTGAGGACTCTATAAAGCTCTTCCAGGAGGGCATTGAGCAAGTGAAAGTGTGCATAGGTGAACTCTATTTCGAGTTCTGAGAAGAGGAGTGTCAAGGAGAAGACACTCACATAGTTACTAAACACTCTGTAAGCTCAACAAGGAGTGCTCGAGCATAAGTTTCCAAGATGTCACATATATCCCTTCGAGGAACAAAATGGACAGAGACCATTGATGTCTAAGCAGTGGAATCTTGAGGTGAAATAGAGTTGTTGAACACTCTGTAGGAAGACCTGTGTAAGGAGTGCACTAGGACAACACTTAGACAAAGTGTTGAAAGAAGCCATTTGAAGGCTTAGTCGAGCGCAAGGAGTGTGTAGAGGAGAACTTGTTCANAGTGTCAAGGAGAAGACACTCACATAGTTACTAAACACTCTGTAAGCTCAACAAGGAGTGCTCGAGCATAAGTTTCCAAGATGTCACATATATCCCTTCGAGGAACAAAATGGACAGAGACCATTGATGTCTAAGCAGTGGAAGCTTGAGGTGAAATAGAGTTGTTGAACACTCTGTAGGAAGACCTGTGTAAGGAGTGCACTAGGACAACACTTAGACAAAGTGTTGAAAGAAGCCATTTGAAGGCTTAGTCGAGCGCAAGGAGTGTGTAGAGGAGAACTTGTTCAAGTTTGAAAGCTTAGGATAGTGTTGAGTTGCCAAGAGGGCACCAGAAAAATCCTTTGAAGGAAATGGAAGGGCATAGACCCTTTGGAGTTCTGAGCCAGTTTGAATATCAAAAGAGATAGCGCAAGGAGTGTACAAGAGACAGACTTATTCCAAGTCCCAAAGCTTAGGAGGAGAAGCACAAGTTGAGACCCAAGCATTCGGGCTCGCAGCAAAAGGTTCAAAGGCCGAAACCTTTGAAAACTTACAAATTTTCCCAATTTCGGGAGAACAAAGAAGCTCGGGAGGAGGAGCAACAAACTTTGTTGAATCGAGTTGTAGGGAGAGATCTGGACCGCGAGATCCATGTCCATACTAGAGGAAGAGTGAATAGGAGGAGAACAAATTCTAGCCATCGTATCTGGGCATGAAGGACCAACAACCATTGGATCCAGGTAAGGTGAACACACCTTAATATCTTAAAAGTGCATAGGAGAGAAGGATAGCAGGAGTCCCAAAGTACTGAAGCCATTCGGGACCGTCCATCGTCCAGGGTGACAGGTGGCGGAAGATCTGAGACTCCGGATATGAAGTACTTCGAGAGTTCTTGGACAAGAAGAAAGATAAATAGTCAAAGAGCCAAAGGACGAAATAGATCATGGTCATTGGTATCCAAGAGGTATGTGTCATCAAATCTGAGACTTCGAGGAAAGTCACTTCAAAAGATTTCAGTTGTGGAGTGTGATAAACTCCTGAAGTCTCGAAGGTTGAAGTAGATCGCAATCTTCCTTTACAGATAACATGTGGTGCGAGATCAGGAAGTTCAGAGGAATAACACTCTGAAAGGAATTCACAGGGAGCCGAAGCAAATCTGGTTCGTTGATCCTGTAGGGACAGGTGTCACCAGATCCTACACTATGAAGCAGGAGCACTTCGGAGAAATTAGAAGTTTGGAAGAGCGAGGACTCCCGAAGGCCGGAGTTGTGAAGTCATCTGAGCCATCCTTCGGAATTGGACATGTGTCAGCAGATCGTGCACTTCGAAGGTTTGATCCTCCGGAGGATTTGCAAGCAGAGAATTGGCCAAATCCAAATTAGATCTGAGCCATTAGAGGTCGAGGACATGTGGCATCATATTGTGAACTTCGGATATTTTCTACTCCAGAGGTTTTGTTGGATATTATTTATAAATTTGTCGAAGCATCAGAGCCCAAAGGTGTTGTGTGTCGTAGATTTGCACAACGAGCAGAGACCATTGATCCCTATCACGTCAGTTAGGAATTTTGTGAGTTCGGAGTTCGAGGGAATTGGTGAGCGGTGAGAGAAAATACCCGAAGCATGAAGCTCTGAAGCACCCTTTGAGTTGGAGCCTGGGCACAATCCATGGTCATATGAAGGAAAGGATCTAGCGATGAAAGCTAGTGCCTATTATTCAAATTCTTCAAAGAGGCCAGGAAATTTCCCGCGGGTTTGACAGAACCTACACTTTGAAGGAAAGGGGACCTGTGTAAATTGGTTTGGGTTTAATCAGAGGCCTGAAGAGTCGATCTGACTCCAGTTATTAAACGATCCTATACTGGGAGGTCGCATAGCCCCGAATAGAGAAGGGGGGTCTACATCGCAACTCATCATAAAATGGAAAATTGGCCTAAGATCCATGGCTCATGAAATTATAGCACCATTAGGGGAAGCCCACTCTCACTATTCCCATGGCCAAATGCTTATTTTTCTTGATGATTCCTAAAAGTAGGGTTTTTCCCAATGAGAGGCAATGCAAAATGTGCATTCAAGGTTAAACTTTAGAAAACACTAAGCCAAAATCATGTGCATAGAACAAGCACCCCATCCCTACCCAAGAACTCTTTTCAACACTATTGTCACATAATTTTTCTACTTAGTTTTTTTGAAACTATACCTAAATAGAGGGTGTTTCATGAAATGTAATGATTGTTGGTTATTACCCTTGGAATGAAGTAAACACATTCATGGTTATGCAATAAGAAGTGCATTTAATTTATCATTTGGTGGCATTGTTTTACACTTTCTATCCATTATCAAATGAACTAACTGAATGGCCACCATAATAATTAATTAAATAAAATAACAAATGCAAAATTCAAGAGAACATTCACCATGGTTTACATTATGTGAGATGCATTTGTGGGAAATTCATTTGTAGACATGTATGTAAAATACATTACATGAGATACTTCCTTATGTAAAGAATGCACTTGACCATCAATGTAGAAACGGTGAAGATATATAGGTAAGTTATATAAGGATGTAATTTACAAGTTTACTTAAGCCATTACAAATATGGTATGATAATTGATTGCATGGTGAAGACTTGTTTAGGGAAATTGGTTCTCCCAACACTAGAATTTCCTGTTATCTTTCCACAATTGTATACTCATCCTTTTTGTACTTGATTAAGACCTTAATCATTAGGCACTTGGTTCACTTGTGAGGTAGATGAGTATTAAGTTGTATGTCAAGGTTCCATTCATTTTATATCATATGTCCCACTTGAATTTCATATGTTTCATTTAAGGGATAGTATTGGCTACATGTTTAGGAGATTGTTGAAGAATTGTCACCCTAAAACTTGGCACCTAATCCATTAATTAGGTCATGTTTGTTTAAGTAGTTTGAATAAAATAAAGGAAAAAAACAAAAGTAAAGCCTAAATTTCATAAGGGTAAAATCCTATACTCATCTAATCATTGATGTGTTCTACATCAACCAATTCCCTATGATGTGAAACTAGATTAATAGGTGCATTTTTTTTTCCTTCAAGAAAAGTACTTGTAGGAGAACCTATAGAATTGTCCATAAAAGAGTAAAATAAATATATCATGTGGCCAAATTATCCCATTACATGGATTGACACTAATATCGATAATATAGAGAGAATTCTTATGAATATTGTAACCATGAATCATTGAAATTCTAACCTTACTATGAAATAATGTGTGTATGCGACAAAACCCTTGTTAGGAATGAATTGTAACAAGAACTTATTCCATGGTGACATGGTGAGGTTCCTCAACTTATTGACCACATGAGTCTTTCTAGGGACCAAATGAAATATTCCATCACCATAATTAAAATTCTTTACACTATTTCCAAAACATCCTAATCTAATGGACCTAAATATGACACCTAAAACGTGAATTTGGGATAAAATTGTGTCATGGAATTCAATTATTGTTGGTTACTATTATAATTTCAATCATCATGAAGCCTTGAAATTCTTCAACGAAATGTAATTCCTAGGCATAAAATGTGATTAAATCACTAGGGTCATTGTTATTCCTATGTGTTTGCATTTATTGGTTATGGAACAAGTTAAGTTGGTTCATGGTTATGCAATAAGAATTTCAATCCAATTGTATACATGTGTTCCAAATGTGGGGATGTTATCATTGACCTTGAATTATTTAAAATAATGCATATGTGAGATATGGGGTGATGGATGCAATCATCATTGGATTTTCCCAAATTAGTCATCCATATGAAGCCTTG